>JAVXUP010000316.1:0-160000 GCA_033070095.1 Escallonia herrerae
GTGCACAGGACTTATACATCTTAACATCATAACACTTACAAGGCCAAGGAGGCATGCATTTTCCTGAAACTCAGAGTTATCCTTGATTATCTGGTTTAGAACTTGCAGCACAGAACATATAACCAGCGTCTGGGGAAAATAGATGTACCATCAATGTACTTGTCAATCATGCTAGAAAAAAAATTGATACTTCACAAAGCCTTGTAAAAGTGACATACACGAGTTCTAGGAACCTCAAGTAATTCCATCAGAGGGAGCAATCCATGCTGGGTAATGAAAACAATTTTCTGCTCAGGACGTTGATGAAAAAAAGCGGTCAATTTCTGACAAGCAGATACAATGATATCGTCTGGTTCGTCAGGTCTCAATGAGAAAACAAGTTTGCTGAACTCAACAGCCTACATGTAAATACAATACGAATTAGAAATTGAAAGCTGTTAAAGTGATGCGTATCCTAAAAGTTGAAGACCTAGTATACGAAAACAAAAAAGACCAATCAAGTCTAGTAAGAAGTCAAAAGTTGAAGACCTAAAATACAAAAACAAAAAAGACCAATCAAGTCTAGTAAGAAGTCAAGAGGACTCCAAAACTAGTACATTGCATACAAAAGACATCAAGGAGTTAGTTACTGTAAAAAATTAGATACAGAATCCCAAAATACAAGACTCACCTTTTTTGTTTTCTTTCAGACTAGTGACACTATCAAACTTAGAGAACGTCGCAAGAAACAGTTTTTGCAACTAAGCAGAAAGTAAGTTGAAATATCAACTCTGAAAAGCTTGATTCATAATGCAATACGTAAGGACGGCACAATCAATCACAGCATGCACACGGAAAAAGAAGAGAGAGTACCTGAAGGTGAAAAAGATTTTCTGCAGGCAATTTATCATCAAATCCCTGAAAGCAAAGACACTTCAAAAATCAGAAGTCCCAAGACAAATACTGATGACATCAATACAATACAGACACAACAAAGCTTACCAAACCCTCAATACCAATGACATCATCCTTCAAAACACCCATCATCAGGCGAAGTAAATCGCCACCATTGGTCTGCCCAGATTCATTCTCAATCTGTTTTTGAGCAATTGTGGCCCTTAACTTTGTTGCCAGGTCATGATTTCCACCATCTGTTACCATTTCATTGCCTTGATCCACATGTGAAAACGATGCAGATGTAGAGGCTTCAGCTGCCTGATCCTCCACGTTTTTATCCAGCGTGTTAAATAAGTCATCTAAGGAAGCATCTCCAGGAGTGTCACTGAACCTGCTCAGCTCATTTCCACCAGAGGCTACTGAAGCCTTTGGAACCTTCAGAAGAGGCCATCCCAAATATTCATTAGAATATAGACAATGGAATTCAAATTCGAATTCCTGACATCATTTGGCATCGAACATAATAGATAAATCAATGCAAAGAGAAGTATAACTTGCGCAGAGAGCAAGCATAATACACATTATTGCGAAACCTTTTAGTGCCTTACCAGAAACCTGCAACTGAAGTTTAGCCCAATGAATCTTTATACGTTGATGAAAGATAGCATTCAGCAGCATAATTCCAAAAATCGGGAACTGAGGTCCGTACAAAACCAAACCCGACCTTAGGTGATATATTAGACCCTGCCTACAAGTACTACATGTGTAAAAAGTAAATTACTTAATCCACAATACCACACTATCATATGGCTTTTTCCTTTGACGGTATATACTACAATTTAGATCAATAGCTACAAAAAGAACAGACTACTTGAAGATATGAAGACAATGACACACAGCTATTTCAAATAGGGGTGCCAAATATGTGACATGCATGGCATTCATTAGTCTTGACAATTCATCATGGTCCTCATAAAAAGTTAGCTTTAAAAGTAAAGAGCAAAATTTTGGCAAAATTAAGATGCAAATGTAGCCAAAAAGAATCCAAACAATAGACAAAATCAGAAATCTAACCACATATTTTCCGGGCCCAAGTCTACAACTAAACACGTCATCAAGATAGCTGCATGCAGCTTCACACTTGAAACCTGAGACTTTCCATCTTAAAATTCTAGCTTCATCAAGTATGATACAAGGCCACAAACCAGCAAAACGGGGCCATGGTCCATGTGCCACCAGTATGTCAACCAATACAACAAAAAGGGGGAAATAGTTGTAATCTGTAAACCCGCATATTTAGCCACTATTTTCCAAGCTACAAATCTCAAGACCATGTAGCCATAAAGCTTCCAACAGAAGGTAACAGCCTGTAGTCAACCAACAGGCCAACATAATCTTTATCCCAAGAGAAAAATGCACACAGCATTACAATGGAACCCAAGAGGTTCGGTCGTAAGTCCAGTTTCATCAAGTATGATACAAAACCCAAGAAACAAATAAGCCCACGAGCGTCACACTACGTCAACCAAACAATCCTATAATACTCCAGTAATACACGGCCACTAATTGGCACTAAGCTACTAATGTTGAAATGCCATACCCTAATGATACCAACAGAGAGTAACAGCCAGCTGTTGACCCCACCAAATAAGCTAGAGTAATTCACGTCGCCCCTGCCCATAACGCTTGAATAATAAAAAGATAAGATGTTGACAAATACTCGACAAGTTTCCTTAAGAGAAGCAGCTCAGGGAGAGCGGAAGCTAATAGTAGACAACGTCTTGACATAATACAAGAGTTGATTAGAATAAAGACCCTTCAGGTTGAGAATTGGCAGCACAAGCGCAGTCCAATTCTCCAGGTAAGTTTTTGTCTTTCCCAACTCCTTCCTTCGAGGTAAACTCCTGATATCTCGGCCCTTCAGATACAATCGCCGTTGGTTGGTTGAGTTGACAACATGGGATTGGTTGGTTCTTGGTGGTTGAATACAGCACCAGATTTGCCCAAGTTATTTTCATATACGATAGAAGAAAATGGTGTTGAACACCAGCAGATTTATAGCCTTTAGGGAGGGAGGTGGTCAGCGATGGCAGGGTGCTGCTTGCGTAAGACGTCCCAATGTGAAGTGTTATGAAGCAACGCCTGCGGTTTTCAGGAAAAAAAAAACTCTCTTGAATGTGCTTCAGTATAGGGGGTTTCATGTGTGTTCTGTGCCAGAAAGCACAGTTTGTTTTGTGGGCCATGTGGCTGTTGCTTCACTTTGCTTCTACATTTCATGGAGAGAATTCTGTCAGTCAAAGGTATGCTTTTTGGTCAATATGGTGCGTCTCTTGGTGGTCTTTGGGATCATCATCATTCTAAGTCTCTGCTTCCAGCATCCCCTATTCAAGCACTGGTTCAAATATAATTACCTGCCCGCCAACTTGGCAGCACATCTAAACGCCTAGTTAAGTTTGATATGCCTAAACCATCACAAGTGATGTTCCCTCCTCTTTCCACACCTTCTTGTGCACAACCTCATTTGTTATTTTCTCCCCTCCTGTGGCAGTTCTTCCGCCTACGCACTCGCATTTCGGTTGCACTCATCTTATGCATATAACTTTGTCGCCCAACGATCTGAGCATACAGCATTGCTGGCCTCACAGCTGCCCTCTAAACTTATCCCTTCAACTTGAATAGAGTATTACGATCAACAGCACTCCAAAACCACACCTCCTCTCTGCCAGCTCTCATTCTTTGGATAACATCCTCATCAATCTCTCCCTCCATGTGCAATCTTGATACGAAGGATTTCTTAATTTTTATGCTTCTTTTGGTAAATGTTACTGAAATTCCATTCCATATTACACAATCTGCCTCTGTCCTGCTTTAGTAAAGCCTTTGGACATTGAAGTATGTATCCATGACTCTAACATACCATTGTCTTATTCTACCGGGATCAATTAACACAATTTCAATCACAACTCTCCTTGGCACTCAACCATATAAATCTGTAAAGACCGTGTGAAGATCCTTTATTTGCTCTCTAAATCTCTCCATAAAACAGCAAGGCATGAAACCAACTAGTTCTCAGAAATTTCAGTCTCCTTTCTTATTATGTTTTCAATTACCTCTGCAAAAGCTTCACGTGTATAGCTGTTGCAGATGTCTCCTTCAATCTCACACACATACATACACAAACACGCGCACACGCAATATCTCTTTATATATGTCTGAATTTGCGTCCAAAACCTCCTAAAATATCTTCATCATCTCGTTTCTTTTACTAGAAGTCTAAAAGTCTCTGCTATCATCCCTGATAAACTTAATATGATTCAAGTCTCTGCTTTTTCATTCTCTTAGCTTAGCCGGGTTGCAAATCTCTAATTCACCGTCTTTCGCTCCAAAATATTGGTAAAAATTTTCATAAGTCTTACCTCTGGCCTCTCTTACAGTCTTCTTTGCTAACTTTCTAGCCAACTTACACTTATCAAAATTTCCTCAATCATGTAGTTCCTAAAACCTTTGTAGCATATCCCCTTCAACTTACCAGCTCTCTGGACCGGACCTCCACTCTTATTGTTTACTATCTTGTGTAGCTGGAAACTTGCCAGGATAGACTTTGCAATCTTTACATAAAGCTCGGACTTCCCTCCAAGTGAAAGAAAGAAATCCCATCTGGCTACAGTGTGAACTACTACCAAAGGTAAATAACTGACATAAACATGCTCCTGATGCTGAAAAAAAAGTTCAACAACATAATATTTTACTTTGGAAAATGAACCTAACTAATGCTAAGGTCTCAAGTCCTTAACTGCTAAAGGGCGGCAAAAGAAGCCCTCTAAATGTGATCCAATGCAAGAAAAAATGTCTATCGAAGTATGGACCAAAAAACATCTTTGATCTATCCAAAAAAGCCATAAAATATGGCTTCTTGATGTTGTAGTATATAAATACACATGTATATACATTTGACAAGTAAACTTTATTCATAAGAACAACGCCAAAAGCGTGGCTTAAGCCGTAAAACGAAACAATATGCATCACCCTCAGACCCTAAAGTTAAAGAAACCCGAGTCTAACGTGTCAGATCAACTCAAAAGTTGCATGTAAGAGTCCCCAGGAAATCTTTGCATTTACTAGCTAACAACTGGATACAGAAAACTGACACCAACACTCAGCCTCCTGAATGGATGTGTCTGTTCTAGATGTAAACATGGCAGTAAATTACAGGCTGAGAATGTCAGAAAAGTAAGGGGTGTTGTAACATATGTACACTAGTAAGTATTGCACAATAAAAAATGTTAAATTCTTTCTACCAGGACAAAAAGTAGTTATTGACATGTACCTTTTGAGGACTATGATCTTGGATCCTTGGTGCAGAACCGAATGAGCTATGCTCAATGAGGACCGAACTTCCTTTTCCTTCAACTTCTCTGACTATAATTTTTTTCCTTCTTGACTCAGGAGATTCAATCTCACCATTGATAAGGACGTTCTCCTGTGCAACTAAATTTGACGGCTCACTAACCTCTGTCAGATCAGCCATTTCATTATTAGCAGATGGTCGAGAAGATCTAGGTTGTATTGGTAACTTCTCATGGATAGGATCCTGATCTGACAAAGCACCGTTCTTGCAGTTATCTGCTCTTTCCTCAACTGCTTTATAACTCAAACCATTATCCTCACTGGACTTGACGGTTTCAGCAGCCTCTGCTGATAGAAACTCTGTATTGGATTCCTGAAATTCAGAACGAAGAGATCCAATAGATTGGTGGCATTACCCTTATCAATTAGTTGTTAGTACTGGAGGTTATAGCTATGAACAAATCAAAATTACCTTTAACTTCTCTGCGGATGGGCTTCCAGCAGTGCTCTGATCATCTCCGTTTGAGGTTTCAGCTTTTGTCGAACCATTTTCCTCTATATTCCTGCAAGAAACTGAGTTACTTAAAGTTTCAACCACATAAATGTCCATGAAGAGTTGTAGCAATTGTATTATCCTGACCTAAAATCAATATGTAGAGAAACTGGCATCTCTAAATGGTACAGAAGTAATTCAGAAGAAGGTGATGTGTCAAAACACTCAAGTAACACATGAGAAACACATTCATATACAGAATAACCTTAATAAATTACACCAAGATGCATCATATGTCACTATATGTCATATTCACACCCTATAGTGCGGGAAGAATACTCCATAACTGGTGCACAGCTCACAAGAAGTTTGTAAACATGCTCGTTACTTAAGTTCTCAAGCTTTTACTTCACTTTCTGATTTGCATGTAAACGGGGTAAGATAATGGGAAAGGACCGAACTTTGTCACAAGAACAAGACCATATAGTTTCAATGACTTGGTCAAAATCTCAGAACCTAATATAAGATATAAGACGGACGCAATACATACATGATATAAATTGCCAACAAAGAGTTCCTCAGAACAAATGACAAACAGGTAATACGCTAGAAACAACACTAACATACAAACCACATAATAAAGCAAGAGCAACTTTTAGAGGTCAAAGCAAGATGAGTAGGGATGAACCGCTGAGGAATCAAACTCCTTGAACCGGCACAATAAGATGATATAGTGTATCCCACACCAAGTGTTCCCTGTTTTACAATACTTTTCCTTTGTCCTTTTTCGGTTGCTTTTGGCGATGGGTATATCTGTGCACTAGTGATCTACTGGTATTCAACAAGGGACAGAAAGACAGAAGTCTAGAATGTTCTCAAAGCTACCTCCTCGTTCCACTACAACGAAGAGAAGACTGCAAAACACGCCTTGAGTTCTGTATCCAAGGGTGCGAAAGCAGAGTCTTGGCATCGGGCCTCTTGCTAGCATTCTGCAAAATGTTACTTGATGTCAAAAGAAGCAAAAAGTAGTTAGCTATGAGGTACTCAATATGCAAACATAATGAATCAGGTAGCATGCTGGCATCCAAAGTAGAGGTCATTTCAAGATACTACAGATGATCAAATGACCACCTGTTAGGATAATATAACATTCTCATTAATTTCAGATCTGGAACAAACAAAGAAAATCATGCTACTTGTCTGACATGCCCAGAAACATGGATCCGTTAGAGCACCTCAATCGATTATCTATCCTCAAGGAAGTTTCTACAAGACTTGACTAAGAAACTGATAATCGATGTGACATAAACGATGAGCATAGAAGCTTATTGTTACTTGCTTCACCTTTTTAAAGCACTGACCCAGAAAATCAGTAATGGCAGGAGATAAGCTATCCGGGATTGGAGGACGCTCATCCTGAAAGAATAAAAAGGAAATCCAGTAACTATTTCCACCCAGAAGCCAGCAATTAATCACAAGTAAAATCTCAAAAGAGCTATCTCAAAACCTTAAATTTGTACAAGTTGCTGACATTACAAGCTATGAAAAAAAAATAGAATACCTAATATAGTAGGACTTGTACCTATCAGTGTTCCTCCTCAGAATAACTTATTATGAAAAACAAATGTCAAAGAAATATGATCACCGAAATAACCTGCACAATGCGAAATAGAGCTGGCATAGGCTGGAGATCATAGTAAGGAGGTACACAAGTAAGAAGCTCAATCACAGTGCAGCCAACACTCCAAATGTCAGATGCGGCACAAACTCCAGACATCTCAATCACCTGCAATCCTTAATATTCAGTGAAGATAGGGAGAAGTATGCTCCCCTTCCGAATCATTCAATACTATTATATTCAAATACAGCTCTGAATATCCTTCTCCCCCCGGCCCACCCCCACATGCTCGATTTAGGTAAGTAGATTTTTTACTAGCAGGGAATGCGAAGACAATTTCAGCAGTACATCCCATTCCAGCAGTTGCCATATGCATCAAAAAGATGTCCATGAAGAACTTAGCTCTAGCACTAACATTCTAAGGGTCGATCAAACTCGTTCCTCATTAAGATGAGGATGTGAAACAGTTACTACAATGAGCAAAACATGAGGCTTATTCAGATTTGTATCCAATGATAGTGTTCATACACTTTCATCGAGACTGGTACATCAACTTATTCGAAAATCTTGACATAGAAAAGCACACATCCTCATATTTAATAAGGAACGAGTTTGATCGACCCTAAGAATGTTAGTGCCAGAGCTAAGTTCTTTACGGACATCTTTTTGATGCATATGGCAACTGTTGGAACGGGATGTACTGCTGAAATTGTCATCCAATTCCCTGCTAGTAAAAAATCTGCATTCCTAGTATTAAAAAGAGTTTTTATAAATAACAGACACATCCAACCCACCCCCCCCCCCCAACCAACCCCCAAGCACTGTAGACAAGTGATACCAACATGAATAAACATTTTTAAGAAAACTGCTGATAAAATAAGTGCAGCTCAAACACTGAGAGGAATCAAGTCAAAGAGATACCTCAGGAGCCATCCAATATGGAGTTCCAACAACTGAATGTGTATTAACATCTGCCTCGGTTAATTTCGTGGCAACCCCAAAATCCGCAAGTTTTACAAGACCCTGAAACCAAAAACAGAATCGAAGATACCCTCTAAAGCCAGCTATAGAAGGCCAAAAGTGGGGAAAAGGTAATGAAATTAAGGGGCAAAGAGAACGCATACGAACAAACATGTGTCAAATCAAATATTTAAAACAAGAATCACAAGACATTCTAGCAAGGAACCAGACAGATTTATATACGCTCTCGCTCTTCTCTCACTCTCCCTCTCCCTCTCCCTCTCCCTCTCCGTACACCCACACACTCTCTATCTTCTAAACCCAAAACCTTCATGGTATCAGAGCATAGATCTAGAAAAAAGGACAGCGGTTGAGAACTGGTTTCGCAGCACGAAAAAAAGATCACCTCTTCCAGAATGTCCTCTTCTGCCGCAGTTTTAGCACTCATCATTTATCCATATGTTATTCTTGAAACATTTTTAGCTCCCCTCCCTCAAAGCTTCTTCTGAAGCGAGAAATTTCTTTCTCTTCCTTATTTTCAACATCACTGTTTTTTCCACCTTCCATCAACAACGCCTTTAAATTTTCTCTGCTTTACTGCTTGAAGTGTTCGGTCTGTCTTTCCTAGTGCATCTGCTGATGGTCAAACCGATATATATAATGTATAAAAGCATTGTGATCCTGTCGAGCCTTTATATAGTTGTAGTCTTTGGATTATTGAAATGAAGACATATACATTTACGCATGTTGTTGAGAAAATCGAGCACTTGATGAACACAAAAAATACTCTAATTGATAATGTCTACATAATATGTTCTCAAACATTAGTTAGGTACAAATTCTCGTACACAAAGAAACCTAGTAATTCACTTGTACACTTGAAAAACCAAGCACACTTCACTGCAAAACCCACAAGTCTCCTACTCTCTCACAAATTCACTCCACTCAATTGCTTTCAAGTGACCACAAGCTTTTATTTTGTACTTGGATGCAGATACTTCTAGATAAACAAGGAAGCTTAATAAACATTGAGAACCCTGGAAAGAAGATGAGTAATATTTCAAGAGATATATCTAGGGAGAATTCTAGAGAGATGAATGGATAGTGAAAGGAAAATTGTATATGAAGGACAAGGATGTTTATACAGAGATGGAAGAAAGAGAGAATTCTAAAAGGACTCAACACTACCGGGGTGACCCTCTATACCCCACCCCACCCCCCCACCCCAAAAAAAAAACCACTGACTCTTCGTTTTTTAAGCCTGCATACTTGTTTCTTCCGTGATGACCTTCTGCACCGCTTTATTCTATGCCAATGCTTTCAAAAGTCCTTCCGAGCATATCCGAATCTTTTGCCTAGTGCACCTTGCCAATTGCAGCATGTTTTGCTTCATGTTGCACTGACCTTGTCCGGTACTTTTCCATTTCATCTAGACGCATTCTCAGCTCCTTCAAATTTTTACAACGTTATGCCTGTCTTCCATGGCCTCTCATAGATCTTTCAAGTCTTGATGGTATCCTAGATGTGAAGTGTTCCTGCAATCACTTGGACTATGTATGCCATGCACCACCGAGTCATCTCTTGAGCCAGCTCCTACAAACAAACTTACTGCTACTTCAACTATTGCTTGATCTTCAACCAATCCAATACCGTTTGCAGCTTAGCCATATTGGTCTTCTACCAAACCTTGAGCTACTGCAGTATGATTTAATCCATCTCCATTCCAGGCTATACCAACGGCATATGAATTTTGTTCATGCATCGATCCTTCATCAAAGTCTCTCTCTTCCTCCAAATAGCTTTGGTCCTCGAGCCTTGTCTCCACAAACGCCTGAACGCCGCATTCTTATTTGGTGTTAACATTCATGGGATTTGCTCTTGCTATTGCTTATGGAAACTCATTTTTACTGCCAATGCCTTCTTTATCTAGCATAGCATCAACTTTGGAGCAATTTCTTTTGCTTATTCTCTACTGCAGCAAAGGTTCCTTGGAAGTTCCATGCCTTAAAGTAGCTATTTTTCTTCAGCGATCTTATTCTCCGCTCACAGTCCATGGCAAAATGTCCTCTTTTACTGCAAATTTGGCGTTCATCATTTTCACCATTTACTTATTCTTGAAACTTTGTTCAGCTCCCCCTCCTTCAAGGGTTCTTCTGAAGCCAGTTTTTCTCTCTACTCATTATTTTGAAAATCTTTATTTCTTTTTCCACCTTCCACCTGCAACGCCTCTATACTTTCCTCTTGCTTTATTGCTTGAAGAGTTCTGTCTGTCTTTACTAGTGCATTTTCTGATGGTCAAGGTGATGATATCTGTAATAGTATTGTGGTTCTGTTGAGCCATTATATGGTGTAAGAGTGAATACAGAGGTAATGTGTGAGTCAAGTAACGAAGAATATGTGACTCACTCACACTCTACCTCTGTATTCACTCTTACACTTGCACAAGTATGCCCGACACACTTCGAAAACATACCGGAAACACCACTGAACAACCCACAAATTTCTTGATATCGACTCCAATGAACTGCATCAAGTGATGACACGCTCCCCCTTTATACTTGCATGACATCTAGATGGACAAGGAAGCTTCATAGACATGGAGAACTCTACCAAGAAGACAAGAGATACTTCAAAAGGAGTATAAAGAGAGAAGTCGAGAGAGATGAAGGTACGGTGACAGATAGAAAAAGAGAGAGAATTCCAGAAAGATAGAAGGTGAAGAGTCGTGGGTGACTCTCAACATTGTTTACTGTTCAGCATGTCCAGTTGTGCTAGAATTCCATTTTTTGAATGAAGGCATGTGACGTGAACGTCTGTATTCGTGCCACAGTGAAACTATCATAGAATTAGATGAAGCTAAAATAGCATGCAAATGCTCAAAAGAAAAAGTAAGATACCTCTTCGGTTGTCAATATATTTTGCCCACATGAAGCTAATATAACATGCAAATGCTCAAAAGATAAGGTTGATACCTCTTTCGTTGTCAAGATATTTGCCCCCTTGATATCTCGATGAATTACACCTTGTTCATGTAGATAAACCAGGCCTTCCAAAACCTGGTCAAGGAGAAAACCATCAAACTAATAATAAAAAAGGAAGGTAACAACTGCGAGGTTATTAACAAACCTGAGCTATGTAAACAGCGACCAAGGATTCTGGAAATGGCCCGAACTTATTTGGCTTAATAATATTTGCAAGCGAACCATTCTCCACATATCTTTAAAACAAAATTTAAGAAGTTAAGAAAAGATTTCAGCGATCAGAGAGGAGGAAGGTTCTAGCATACTTACTCCAGAATTATGTGAAGATGGCCCTTTGTCTTCAAGGATCCAAGATATTTTACTATGTTTTTGTGGTTCAAATTCTGCAACAAAATAATGGGACATAAATGGGGAACGAAAATAAGAAGTCAACTTGTTACACGCTTCCAGTTCCTAATTTAGGAGAACAAACATCACAAATACAAGCGGTGAATCAGCATCTGTAGCACAATAAGCAGAACAGTGCAACAATACATCTACTGCACAAGAGGCTGGAAGATAAACATCTGACATTGTAAAGAACTAGAGTAATATATGGTTCTAACCCGTGATGACCAGGTCACATCTAGCAACCTTAACACGAAGTCTCACATACAAAAAATATGGAATGGAAAATGTATTCTTAAAGGCACTCGATTATTTCTATCAGCACAAAATGATAACTGAAGTGCACATGTCAGAGAGAAACTCACCTTAAGTAAATCAATCTCTAGCTGCGACATTAAAGCATCCCACCAACGATAGAAGAGAACACAAGGAAAGCAAAAATCGGTCAATCAAGTTACTCAACAAAAAATGCATAAATTAAAGACATTTGTGAAGAAAAGAACTATTATTAGCATTGGTTTGACAAGAGATTCAGTACGCTTGAAAGCAAACAAGAACTACTTAACAGCCCATTAAAATCAAATAATGACAGAACAACCTTGTCGAAAATCAAATATCAGTTTTGCGTATTCCATATCTTATCATATCATGCAACTCGTATCAAGTTGTTTTTAAACATGCTTATAGCATATCTATAACAAAATCTTTGTGCAATTGAGTACATCGACCGACAGGAAAGTGCCACGTAAAATTTTATTACAAAAGAACTGCATGCTACAGCTACTGGGAAATCAACTAGCTTGTATTTCCCAAGAAGAATAAAACCTGCACTCCCAGAGAACTGAAGAGACATTTTCTATGATTGGGCTCATTGGAGATTCTTTCTGCCAGCCTTAGCTGGACCAAAACAGCAACACAAGAATCCTGGGAAGCACCTGCTTTCCTCATAACATTTCCCTAAAAATAATCAGCTTGGGAAGGAAATGTTGTCCTCTCAATCAAAATATCCTCCCTTAACTTTCACTAAATCCCCCATCCCCCACCTAACGCAACTATTCAGGCCTCTCTTTTATAATTCAACATAGAAATTGATGTTCTTTTCCGGAATGTGTACATAACACGATATCTCATACAGTTGGAGATGGAGGACTGATGGCGGAGGCCTTGACATCCTCCATCGTCATATCAAAATCTTTATGTAAATGCATATATAGTCTTGCTTAACCTTAAAAAGGGGAGAAGAGGATTGCTAGATCAGACTAGACTCTTGGCTTTTAGAATTGATGGAGCTCCTATACATGTATAAGGTAATGAAGGAGATAAGGTTAATTTTGTCATTTCATGCCTTTTCATGCAAGCTAGACTGCTTCTAGCCCCAGAACAAATTTTACCTAAATTTTGAAGACATTTGAAATTTAGGTACTCTAACCAGACTAGTACCACCCAGTTATTGAATGGCTGCACTTAAGAAACATCAGGTACTGATTGCATATTTTATATAGATGCATTTGAAACGCTAAGCTACAGATAACTTATGGTATTTGATACTCTGGCAAATCAGTCCAGCTTCTATTAGATTAATTCTAGGTAGCACGGACACAGACACGGTGTCGGTGTCGGACACCGACACCGCAATTTCCAAAAAATCAGATTTTGGACACCGCAGGACACCGCTATTTTTTAAATATATTTTATATTATATATATATTTTTAATAAATATCAAATATATTTTACAATCTAAAATAACAAACAATAATGAAAAACTATAAGTTATAATTTATTTGATCAATATTTATTTAGTTAATATACTGGAAATGCAACAACAAAGGGAGAAAAGAAAAAAAAATAAAAGAAAGAAATGGGAGGACAAAGGAAGAAAAGAAAAAAGAAAAGGACAGAAATGGGAGGACAAAAGAAGAAAAAGGAAAAAGATAGAAACGAGAGGACAAAGGACAAAAGAAAAAAGAAAAAGAGGACAGAAACGGAAGAAAAGAAGAAAAGGAAGAAAAGAAAAAAAGAGAAGGACGGGAGGGAGCGACGGAAAGGAGTTCAGCACCGCTGCCACCTGTGGGTCAGCGACGGCGTCGGAGGAGCTCCAGCGACGATGGCGAGACCTCTGGCGACGACGATGGGCGACGGCGACAGCGGCTAGCTTCTCTTCCTTCGGCGACTGTAGCCCAGATCCGTTGGCTTCGGCTTCAGTATCTCCGTCGACTAGCTCCGGCAACATCAGATCCGTTGAAATTGGCCTCAAACGGTAAGACACTGCTCCACGCCGTGTCCGACACTCATCGATGAAGTGTCCGACACGGTGTCGGAAATTAAATAAAAAATAAAAAAAATTCCGACGCTGATGAGCCGTGTCCGACACGTGTCGGGTGGTGTCCGGAGGGTGTCGGGGTGTCCGTCCGTTTAGGACACCATACCTTCACCTTGGAGAGGTGTCCGTGCTTCAGAGGATTAATTGCATTTTCAACGTACCATCTAGACTCAAGTAATCTCCATACAGAGCTAAGAAGCACAAACTTTGGTACTGTATATGCCCTAAACCCTAAACCAAATAGCAAATCGGTTCAGCTAGGATACAGCAAATTTTTATCGTTTCAAGTAATTAATATTACTTTAGAAGCATGTAAGTTTAACGGGCTCATGTATGAGTATATTGAGATTGTGGGTCATTTACAACTAGAAGAATTAAGCCAAAAAAAATATAGCTGTAACCACTAACTAGTCCACTAGTAATAGAATTATGCACATGGACTACCAAAGGCCAAAAGCGACAAACCCCCACAACAACATATCCTTTGCAAAAATAGTCTTTGGTTAAACAAAGGTAGACATATTCAGAATTTTTAGACATGACCCAGAAAATATTTTATTTCGCAAGCGACAGAGATGTCGTCAACAACTGCAGATCTACTGTCAGAACATCAAAGCTACCTGGCCTTCGTTGCCACGATGTTTGCTGCTCGCTGCAGCTGCTGCTTCTTCTTCTTCTTTTGGTCCGCTTTCTTTGCCGACAGGTGCTCCTGCCTCCGTCATTTGTCATCAAAGGAATGGGTACGTTTCGGTCGCCCGTGGCTACAGCTATTGCTTCCTCTTGTCTCTGTCTCAAAACCCTTGTTAACCTAGATATTAACACCTTTCTTTTTTTTCTTTTTCTTTTTTTTTTTGGTTCGACTATGCTTTGGTGTATTTTAGTTATGTTTTGATCGTGTGTTATATATATATATATATATATAATTTGACCCCCAAAAGTTTTAACACACCGGGTGGGTGTCAAAGCCGTGTCCACCCATATCCAAGCCGCACCCAATGTTTTCAAAATAAAATTTACGTAAATAACAATTCTGCACATGCACCCTCTGCGCTCCCATACGCACCCACACCTAATCTGCATGCAGTGCTGGTACATCGGCCAAAATGGGCGACCCGTGCTTCATAACAAAGGGGCCTACAAAATTCTGTCTGAAACTAAGCTTTCTTATCAAGAATAGTTCGCGATAAACATGAACTGAGACTTGTTGGCATGACCAAATAAATCATAAAAGATAACTCAAGGGGGGAGGGGGGAAGGATTGCGATCATACCATGATAGTGTTAAGATCCTCTTGAGCAATATTCTCCAATGACACTTGTTTAATTGCGACAAAGTCTCCATTCTCCAAATCCAAGCCCTTGTACACTCGACCATATGCTCCTTTCCCGATCTCATCTCCAAGCATCTTATACAAATAGGAAAACCACAAAATAAACCAAGGAATCATAACGGCCAATGGCAGTGGTATCACAAAATCCACAGCACATGCACGATCTTTTTTTAACAATAGAATCCTAGCAAACTACATCATTCAGTAGAAAATTCCTGTACACCAGCTTCAATCATATGCTATCCCCATAATATCGTGAACCAACTAAGCAACTATCAAGCAATGGCATTCGCATAATTCATACTCCCTCCACTGTTGGATTTTCCCCTTTGACAGATAAATTTTGGAAAATGTAAACAATCAAGTTGAAGTCATGTAGACAAAGATTAAATGAGTACCGTTTGACAAGTCAAGGCATGGTAGAAACGACGAATAACGTTAACATTTGCATGTACTAAATATATCGTAAGAGTATGCAGACACAAAACTCCATCCAGAAATCTCGACAGTTAAATTTCCTGCATCCTAATGGCCACACCAGTAGAGTGGGACCGTATCCAATCGCAACGAAATGTATTAAATAAAATCAACAAATCAACTGAAGAATCATAAACCCCAATGCAAAGGAACGAAAAGAAACCGTAATGTACCAATTGGCAAGCATAACCACATTTTCGCAACAAGCGGAAAGAGATCAGAACACCAAAAATCTAGTAAAAAATTCTTACGTATTTGTTGTCGAGAGTCTTGGATTTGTGAAAAGCGGTTGAAGTCTGCTGGCGAGACATCCCTCTGGGTGTGTGTAGCAGAACCCTAGAATAATGATAACGGTTCCATTTGTGTGCGCGCGCGCGCGTGCGCAGAGATAAAACTTTGATTTTCAGAAGAAAGGGAAGGGAAGAAGGAATCGCCGGGAAGTTAGCGAAGCTCCGACAACGTCTCAAGAGAGCTCGCGCGCGTGGGAAAGAGACCCTCTCTAATTGGTGGATTCTTGCGTTTGTATCAAAATGCCCGAAATACGGTAGTACAGCTCAGACAATTATCAATGTTTGTTTATCTATAATAATAATATATATAATAGTTTTTGATTGATATTACGGCAAACCATGAAATCCTATTTTTTAGAAATTTTTAATTTGATTAAAAAAAAACATGTCAGACTCCTATTGGATCTTCACTTCCCCTTAAAATTTCCCACACTCCACTATTCCTAAAAAACTTCCCACGTCTCAACGGTTTTATTACAGTTTCCATTATCTTTGTTTTCCTGTTTTACAAACGATAGACAATCAGATGCCCACTTTCTCTTCCCCTTTCCCTCGCCGTCTTCGGGGTCGTCCTCCTCTCCCTCTGCTAGACCAAGTCACGTGCCGACAAACAGTCGCTCCTTGAAACCTTGAAACTGCAGCAATCATTAGAAGATTGCCGATTTCTCCAAGTCCAAGTACTTCAATGCAATCGATTTCGTTATTCTACCAGATTCAATCGCCGCCGCCAAGTCCTTCGGTAAACTGTCCAGCGACCGCCCCAACTCCGCCAATGCCAAAATTGCCTCCGTCTTATTCCTGTCATCTACGGCACCGCCTTCTCCACCGCTATCTCAATGATTCGAACAATAAGGTTTTACTAGGTCTCTGTTTATTTCACTTTCATTTCCTCTGAACTGCACACTTGAAAACTATGTGTTACGCTGGGCCCGTAAATCTGGATATGCTTATGCTGCTAAACTGGAAAATCCAACTCCAACACGGGCCAGTGATGCGTTGGTCACTTTTGCCATGATGTTCATGTTGGTATCCTCTTCCCTAATTAAACCTTCTTAAAAAAGGAGAAAATCTCCATCAAAAGAAGATGGTTGTGCAAGTGAAGCTTCTATCATTACTTGGTTTTTTTCCCATTTACTGACGAATAGCCTTTTTGGTTAGCAAAGTTGAATTGCTAGAGATGGGAATATGCAATAAAGGGACCTGGGAAGGAACAGATATTTCTGAGTAGGCTGGACGCACCTTAACCTTTTGGTTGCCACCATCCCAAAAAAGCATTGTCAAGAGGACGTTTGGACTGTAATCTTGGACCTCTTTGAGTGAAATTTGATTGAAACAAGCTTCCAACACCACAGTTCAGAGCCGACTGGAGCATTAATTTGCCACCTTTTATGGACAACATAAGAGATGCTTTTCATTATTGCGTACCAATGAATTAACGCATATAGATCCTGCTCACATTGCAAGTATGAGCAATGCAAGCGACACCATTTATACTCTCTTGCTAACCATCTTTTGCCCCGCGGTGGCACCGCCTTCTCCATCGCTATCTCAATGATTCGAACAATGAGGTTTAGGATGAGTAGGTAGCAATAGAAGGAAAACTTGCGATAAGAAATGTCTTGATGAGGCACTGAATTTTGGCATATATTCGTGTTTCGCATTAAGAGAAGAAGTGACTATCATACAACAAATGTGGCATCTGGTGTGTGTGTGGGTTTGGTGAATTCAGTAGGTGGCTATGTGTTTTGCGATGGTGGAGTGGTAAGGTGAGGGTTGTGGGGAGAACGTGTGTGGGTGGGTTGTGCTTAGGTGGCTGGGGGGGCTGTTTGGTGTGCGGACCGTCGGTGTTGGCTCTTTGTGCTGAACAATGGCACCATGCATGTCAAGATCTCTAACTATGGTTGCACCATCACTTCCCTCGCTATAGCCGACAAGGATGGTATATAATGCCATTTCCTTCATAATTTTCTTTCCCATGAATGGATTTTTAATGTACCAACTTTTAAAAAAAAGGAATCATTTCTAGGACGTAATGTACCAAGTTTTAAAAATAACAATGCAACCACACACCGTTATATGTATTGAGTTTGTCTGTCAAAATAAATGAATAGAATTATGTGATTATTTGCCCGTGCATAGCACGGGGTTTTAGCTAGTAACTTTGAATTGAATTGACGAAATTGCCCGCGGCTGCGGCGCTGCTGGTGAATAAGCCCTCGAAAATTCAATTGTCAACGACAATTGCATTTTGCCGCATTTAAGGATGTGTTTGAAATTTATTTCAGTTTTAAATTTTTATTCTCAAAAACATTAAAAGTAAAACTTCTTTGAATTTTATTTTTTTTCAAAATTGATGACTTGTTTGATAGCAGTTTTGTGTAATTAATTTTTAAAATTTTTTTTCCTCCCTTCTCTTTCAATTTTTTCTCTCTTTTCTTTTCTTTCATTTTCTAGTACTTGAAAGTTCTTCTGAGCTCCTATATTCATCAAATATACGTGCCCCCTAAAATGACCTACAAATCTCCTCTGCCACCGTTCGACTAATGATATAACACGAGCTTGGGAATTAAAGCTTCATAAGGTCTCATTAGGGTTTGATTGGGTGAAGGGGTGTGAATGGCTTCGAATTTACCTGAGTAGGTCGAATAAACTAGGGCTATGCAATGGATGAAATCTTGTGATGGTGTTCATTGTAGGACAATGGTTGTCCGTATGATGATGGATTTGGATTTTGAGCAGTGGTGATGTCGTGGTGGCGATCGATGTTGGAGGGTTTGGTGTTCGGGAGTGGTGGTGGTTGTAGTTATCAGGGGTTATGGTAGTTGGCGGTCTTCGTGGGCATTCTTCACTGGTGGTGGTGGCGGCACTCTGTGGCTATGATGGTTAACAGTGCTGGCAAGCTTGGGGTTTGAGAGTGTTGATCAGTGATTGTGGCAAATCGGCAATCATTGGCTGTGGTTGTTGGTGTGTTTGTAGTTTGGTGTTAAGGAGTATTGGTCAGTGAGGGTGGTGATGGCGACAGCTGTAATGAATGGGTATGGTGGTTGACAGTGTTAGCGATTTGGTGTTCTTGGTTGATAGGTGTTAGTGATGAAGATTAAAGGAAAGAAGAGACCAAAAAATGCTTCTAACAAAAGTTGAAAGGTGGATTTCAAGGGGGAAAAAACGAAAACTGAAAATAAAAATTGTTTCAAACGCTACCTAACTTAACCATGACATACTGAAATTCTACCAAAATTTAATTATGCAATTTTGGCTATGGTGTTGTTGGTGAATAAAAGAGAGGGTTTAATCTCTTATTTTAATAAGTCTAACATAGATATTTGTGAAATATATACTGAAACCATAAGTGCGCAAAAAGCATGTGTACCTGTCAATAGTCGATAAGAAAAAATGAATTACTTAGATTTAATTCATCGTAATTTTGTTAATTTAAAATAAATCATGACCAAAGATGATAAATTGTTTTGTGGTCTTTGTTGACGATTTTTCAATATCAGTAGACTCTATTAGTTGAGAACAAGAGGTGAAACTCTTAAAATGTCCAAGAACTAAACGAAATACTAAAAAGATTAGAACAGATAAAGTTGACAAACATGACTCTAATTCGTTTAATGATTTATGTTCACAAATGACATAATTCACGAAGTTGCTCCACCGTATGCACCTGAATCCAATAGAATTGCTAAAAGTAGGACTCTAAAAGAAATTATGAATGGTATGCTTTTTAAAATTTAGGCTACCCACTAACATGTGAAGCGAAGTCATTCTCTTAGCATATCACGTACAAAATAACATACCTTGTAAAAAGGCTGATAAAACACCTTATCAAATTTAGAATGGTCGTGCCCCTAATTTGAAATGCATGAAAGTGTGAGGGTACTTGACAACAGTAATGTTACCTGAGCCTAAAAAGAGAAAGTTGGGTTCTCGAAATTATGATTACATGTTTATTGGTAATGCCATATAGATTTCTTGTCATTAATAGTGATGTCATGGAAGCTACTATTATTATTGAATTTAAAAATGCTTCTTTCTTTGAGAATATTTTCATGATGTGCCTAGAGTTATTGATGAGCATGCTAATACAAATAATTTTTATTGATGAAACTGTAGAGCTATAGAGAGTAAGAGAATAAGAACCAAAACCAATTTTGATGATGATTATTATGTGTACCTTGATGAGCCATTTGTCAAATCATGATACGATTATTCTTATAGATGCATCTGAGAGAAGCCATCAGTAACCAATTTGACCCACCATGTTTACTCATACTTGGGAACTCGTTGACTTGGCTTATAAGACTAGACCTATTAGCTGCAAATGGGTCTTTAAGAAAAAGTTGAAATAGATGGTTCCATTGTGAAATGTAAGGTACGATTTGCTGCTGAAGGCTACAAGCAAACAAAAAAAAATGTCAATTGTTTTGATACATACTCTCATATTACTAGATTGCAACTGTAAGAAGATTATAAAATTGTTCAACATCATATGGACGTTAAGACTGCTTTCTTCAATTGTGATTTAGGAGAAGAAATATGTATGGAATAGCCCAAAGGATATGTGATCCCCGAACAAATAAATAAAGTATGTAAATTGGTTAAATCTTTGTATTGATTGAAGCTCCTAAATAATGACATGAAAAATTTGATAGCGCGATTATATCTTATGGATATTTGAATGTCGATAATGTATATGGTAGAAATGTGCTAATTATAGTTTTAACATTACATGCTTGTATGTTAATGATGGCTTATAATTGGAACAAACATCGATATTATGCGTGCAAATAAGAGATCCTCAGCGTCCATATATGATATTGAAAGATAAAGGTTAAGTTAATGTCATTTTGGGCATCAAAATTTTAAGGCTTGATGATTCCTTCACATTATCAAAGTCACACTTGTTAATAACATGTTGAGTAAATATGATCATTATGATTGTATTTATCATCACATTTTAATGGAAAAATACACCTTGTGAAAAATTATGTGACAATATGTCACAAAATAAGTATGAGCACATAATTAGTAGCCTAATGCCTCTAATGAATCATATTGGTCCTGATATTGCATATGCAATTATCATATTGAGTATATATACTCATAATCCTAGTGAGGAACATTGGAATGCAATATCCAGGTTCTTGAGATACTTTAGAGGCATCTTTGATTATGACTAATATATTGTAATCATCCTTTTGTGCTTGAAGGTTTTTGAGATGCTAACTCGACTTCAGATCCAGATGAGCTAAAGCCTACTTATGGAAATGTGTTTTTGTTGCTGATGGAGCGATATCATAGAAGTCGTCTGAGCAGACAATTATCGCTAAATCTACCATAGAATTAGAGTTGATTATCTTATAGAGTGTTTTGATTTGTTTGTGAGTCCCCTCTACAACTGTGTGTATTGGATGATAATACTAAAGAGTAGAGGTTACATGCTGCGAAGCCCATCTCATCGAGCCATTGGTTCAAAAGGGTACGAATCAACCTTTTAAAATAAAGCCTCCGCCAAATTCTATAGTTTGGTGAGATTCTTCTTACTCATTTTATATCCTAGTATTCCTTATGTGTATGTAATATATGTTTTTGTTTTGCATAAGAAATCATGATTCCATTTAAAAAATGAGTAAAAGGAATTATATCCAGCATTTCTCCAAGTCTCAACCACCCTACATAGCTTTGACTTCCTTTCTCTGAGACTAAGGCAACTTAATTAAACTTAGACACAAGTGCAGATACTCCATTTTTAAAGTATTTTTGGGCTTTATTATTGAGTAAAGTTTATTATTAGGCATAGCCTGATAATATATAAGACCTGATTTATTTAATCCAGTCCAGCTTTCTAGTCCAGTCCAGACAAGCAATCCAGTCGAGTCTAATAATTGGTCCAGTCCAGTCAATTAGGTGAGTCCAGTCCATTTTAGAAGATTTTGATTCACTTAGGAAGATTTAAGATTATTTTTGTCATTTATTCTTGATGCATGTGTTTAATACTTGATTTATATGAGATAAGAAAATAATTTTCGAATATGATACATCCCATCTGATTAACTCAAAGATAATTACTGAATTAGAGATAGACAAAGTCCTGACATTCAAAACAAATCTTAAGGGGTGAACCGACAGGTTTTCCATGAATCGACCGGTTCGTTGACTTTTTTCAATCTACCATTTTTATCTAATGTTCTGTTAATCACCTGAACAAAGGCTGAGATAGTCATCCTTATCATTTTTGTCGTCCTACACCTCTATGAAAATGGTCTTTGGATTACATTTTCAAGGATGAGCTTTTTCTCCCTAGATCTTTTATATCATTTCCCTCATATTAAAATTTACTTTGGTGTACCTCTCATACGAAGAGAATTGTTTCTCCCCCCCCCCAAAGTGAAAAAAGCCACCCTCTCCCCCATACAGTTTCTGCATCTTTGCCGCTATTGTCGGCTTAATCCTGTGTGTGGTGACGTGGTAAAGTAGGTCTCTGATGTTGAGTGGTTTTTTAGTGTTGTCTTTGTGTTAATTTCATCTTTTGTGACTGTGATGGCTGTTATCGTTGATCGTCGTTCGATCTCTGATGCCGATCGATCTCTGTACTGGCCTACCAACATAAGTAGTCTTATGGGATTTATGGGTAAGGGTTTTGATTTGGATTTATAAGGTTGGTTGGCTAGCAAGGTGGAAGCTGATGGGTAGAGGATCGTGGGTTGTTGCTCAATGGGTTTTAGGATCGATGGCCATAGAAGAGAGTTTGTGGGTTTTGGGCGTGTAGCCAGAGAGAAAGGAGTCTGTGGGTTCAGGTGTGGTGGCCGGAGAAAGGAATATGTGGGTTTTGGGCGTGATGGTCGGAGGTAGGAATGTAGGTCTTGGGAGCCGTGGCCAGAGAAGGGAGTCTGTGGATGGGTTATTATCCTTTTAGGGTTTATATGCCCTTCCCCCTATTTTTACAAAAAGGTTGGTGGGCTTGTTGTCGATGGTGGTTACTGAGGTGCTTCGGAATGTCAGGGTGCTCCGACGGTGGGTGTTCATGGTGGTGGCGACTCTGGTCGGGATTTGAAAGGATGTTCCGGCAGTTGGGTTTTGGAAATGTGGTTGTGGTTGAGGTGGTGGTTTATGGACTTACAAGGCAGAGCGCCCATTCCTGGTCCGTTTCTGATGCCGAATCTTGGTAGCTAGTTTAACGCCCCGGATTTATTTCCCGAGCGTTAATGCCGAATACACAGAGATAAGATAAAATCTTATAATTATCATAAAATCTCAAAAAATGGTAAATCAGAGCACATACTAATAATCCCCAAAATACATCAATGTTTAACAAAAATGACCCCAAAGCTTTTATACAAGTCATGTTCTCCAACACGGAGTTTCCAAAAATATACCCAAGTAGCGTCAGAACTTATATCTGAGACAAAACAGCTAACTCTGGATCGCTCAGCTAGCCCTCTAATACAATGTCCCACCTATTGGTCTCTTGAAAGGAACAACAATAAGGGCCAGTAAGGTCGCTCAAAGGACTAATCAAACGGAAACGAAAAGATCAGAGAAACGAAAATTTCGGAAGCACAAAGGATCTCAACAGAACGGACAATCAACCAGATTTCGAATGTCAAAACATATCTGAATAAAGAAACAGACACTAGAGAGCCATTCAGAAAGTGGTCACATACGTCATCACTGACATATGAGGCCGGTTTAGAAAGTAAGATCGCGATCTCTAGCTCAACTCCCCTGAGCTAGCCCACGTTTCAATCCACGTGGGTAAGTCAAACATAAGTCACATACACTGTGACATGGCTCATAGAGTTATCAAAACAAAGAATTCAATTTAACAAAATCAAATACTAGACATGTCAAACAATATACGGAGTTTTTGAAATAATGATAATCTCTAAAACGAACGATATCAACATTGCAAATTCTAAGATCAGACATATTCGACAAAAATGAATTTCACAAGTCATAGCATTTAGAACAAGTTATTCATAGTAAATCTCAAAGCAAAGAGGAGAAGAAGAATCACTTAACTCAACTCGAAGAAATTCGGATTTCAAAAAGAAACTAAAGACTTACAAGAGCGATTGGTCCATCGCTGATGTGAATTTCGAAAATAACCCTTACCTTAGCCAAGCCTTTGAGAAAAGCAAAACCTTAAGCTTCACCTTAGATCTTCCAAACTTCTAAGGTCCTCTCTCTCTCTCTCTCAAAGGAGGAAGAAACAGAAAAACCTGAAAAAGCAAGAAAATGAAATAAGACACTATTTATATAGAGGGACAAAAATTTAAGTTTGCATTCGACTAAAAACATTTGAGTCGAATGAAAACACTTTGAGTCGACTAAAAACTTTTTAGGTGAATTTTTTTTAAGTCGACTAAAACCTCTTTAATTTGACTAAAACCTTCAAAAATTAATTTTTAAGTAATTTAAATACTTTTTAGTCGACCGAAACATTTTTAGTCGACTGAAAACACTTTTAGTCGACTAAAACCTCTATAATTCGACTAAAACCTTTAAAAACTTCCTTATCAAAATATTGAACACTTTCCATTCGACTAAAAACTTTTTAGTCGACTAAAAACTTTTTAGTCGACTAAAAACTATTTTAGTCGACTGAATCCTTCAGACTCCACAACTTAAACATCAAAGAGTTTCGAGTCGACTGAAACTACTTCCCTTCGACTGAAAATTTCAAAAATGATAAAAAAATCACTTTCTCAATATTCTCAAAAAGACCACAAGCTTATTTTCTAAAAATAAAATTTTCACACACGGATAAAAAAAGAAATTTTCAGGATATTACATTCTCCCCTCCTTAAAAGAATTCCGTCCTCGGAATTTAAAACGTACCTTAAATGTCAAAAAGCTGAGGGTGCTTTTTGCACATGGCTTCCTCAAGCTCCCAAGTAGCTTCCTTAATCTCATGATTCCGCCACAAAATCTTAACTAACGGAATAACTTTCGTCCTTAACACTTGGTCACAACGATCTAAAATCTCAACCGGTTGCTCTTCGTAAGAAAGGTCCTCCCGAACTGGTAAAGGCTCGTACGGCACAATATGCGTCGGATCGTCAACATATTTTTTCAAATTCGAGACACGGAAAACGTTATGAACGTGCGAAAGCTCTGGTAGTAACGCAATTTTATAAGCCACCGGACCTATTCTTTCTAAAACCTCGAATGGGCCAACAAACCTAGGGCTAAGCTTGCCCTTCTTACCGAAGTGCATCACCCCCTTCCAAGGTGAAACCTGCAAAAACACGTGATCACCCACCTCAAATTCAAGCTTGTGACGACGATTTGACGTATAACTGCACTGTCTATCTTGAGCTGCCTTAAGACGTTCCCGGATCAAATCAACTTTTTGAGTGGTCATCTGCACCAATTCTGGTCCTAATAACCGTCTCTCTCCTACTTTGTCCCAACATAGTGGTGTCCTACATCTCCGCCCGTACAATGCCTCAAACGGTGCCATCTTAATACTTGTCTGATAGCTGTTGTTATATGCGAATTCAACCAAAGGCAAATGACTATGCCAACTCCCACCAAGGTCTAGCGCGCAAGCTCTCAACATATCTTCTAATGTCTGAATGGTGCGCTCAGACTGTCTATCTGTTTGCGGATGATAAGCCATGCTAAAACAAAGGTTAGTGCCCATAGAATTCTGAAAGCTCCTCTAGAACTTCAAAGTGAAATGCGGATCTCGATCTGACACTATAGATAATGGTACACCATGCAACCTCACAATCTCATCAATATATAATCGAACTAATTCAGATAAGGGTGCTGTTGATCGGATCGGAAGGAAATGCGCAGTCTTAGTCAACCTATCGATGATAACCCAAATGGTGTCAAAACCCTTGACTGTCCTTGATAAGCCTCCCACAAAATCGGTGGTTACATGCTCCCACTTCCACTGCGGAATCTCAAGTGGTTGAAGTAGTCTGCTAGGCTTCTGATGCTCCATCTTCACCTTTTGGCAAACTAAACAATGAGAGACAAATTCTGTTATATCCGATTTCATGCCACTCCACCAGAAATGCTCTCTAAGATCATGATACATTTTCATCCCTCCCGGGTGGATAGAGAAACCAGAACTATGAGCCTCGGATAGTAACTTCCTCCTCAAGGATAAATCACCTGGCACACAAAGTTTACTACGGAACCAAACGACACCATGCTCGTCAATTCTGAACTCGGATTGTTTCCCACTGTTAATGTTCTCAATTATGTGAGCTATTCCCGAATCTCTATCCTGGGCTTCCTTGATGCTGCTGATCAAAGTAGGCTGTACCTGCAATGCTGCTAAGTATTCCCCACCATCTTGCCATCTAACCTCTAGACCCAAGTTCATCATATCCTCCAACAGTTAAGGTTGACAACTGATTAGTGCTGCTAAGTTTTCGCTACTCTTCCTACTGAGTGCATCCGCTACAACATTCGCCTTACCAGGGTGATAATGAATCGTGCAATCATAGTCCTTCAAAAGTTCCAACCAACGCCGTTGTCTCATATTTAGCTCCTTTTGGGTGAAAATTTACTTAAGATCTTATGATCAGTGTAAATCTCGCAGGTCTCACCGTATGAGTAATGCCTCCATATTTTCAAAGCAAAAATCACGGCCGCTAACTCCAGATCATGGGTGGGATAGTTCTCTTCATAGGGTTTAAGCTGTCTCGACGCATAAGCAATCACCTTACCATGTTGCATTAAAACACAACCTAAGCCCTTCTTTGAGGCGTCACTATAAATCACAAAACCTTCGGAACCAGATGGCAAAGTCAAACCGGTGCAAACACTAACCTTTCTTTCAGTTCTTGGAAGCTAGCTTCGCACTCCTCGCTCCAAACAAACCGGGTATTCTTCTTAGTCAACTTAGTTAAAGGCACAGCGATTTTTGAAAATCCTTCAACAAATCGATGATAGTAGCCTGCCAATCCCAAAAAGCTTCGCACCTCCATGACAATGCTGGGTCTCTGCCAGTCAATCACTGCTGCAATCTTAGAGGGGTCAACGGTTATTCCATCCTTAGACACCACATGCCCTAGAAATGTAACTTGTTCAAGCCAAAACTCACATTTCAAAAATTTAGCATACAGTTTACTATCTTTCAAAGTCTGCAAGATAATCTTCAAATGCTCACGATGGTCCTCTTTCAACCTAGAGTACACCAAAATATCATCAATAAAAATAATAACAAATTGATCCAAATACTGTCTAAACACACGGTTCATCAAATCCATAAAAGCAGCAGGGGCATTAGTCAGCCCGAATGGCATTACCAGAAATTCATAGTGACCATAACGAGTCCTAAACGCAGTCTTTGGCACATCCTCCAGCTTGACTTTTAGCTGATAATATCCAGAACGCAAATCTATTTCCTAGAAAAACTTCGCTCCTTGAAGTTGGTCAAACAAATCATCTATGCGCGGCAATGGATATTTATTACGGATGGTGATCTTATTCAACTCACGATAATCAATGCAAAGTCTGAATGTACCGTCTTCTTCTTAACAAATAATACAGGGGCACCCCAAGGTGACACACCAGGGCGAATAAACCCCTTATCAAGTAGCTCTTGAAGATGTTCCTTTGGCTCCTTCATTTCAGAAGGCGCCATTTGATACTGTGCCTTAGAAATAGGTGCTGCACCGGGCACTAAATCAATTGTGAATTCCATCTCACGATCAATGGGTTTTCCGGGCAACTCCTCGGGAAACACCTCAGCAAAATCACAGACTACGGGTACTTTTGATATTTCAAGACTTTCATGATTAGTATCATGGACGTGTGCAATGTAACCCCTACAGCCCTTACGAAGCATGCGGCCAACCGCAATAGCTGAAATAATCAACAACCCACTAGGTTTCAAACCCTTAAACTCAAATTCAGACAAATCAGATAAACGAAAACGGACTCGCTTCCCAAAGCAATCAACTAAGGCATGATAGTATGCCAACCAATCCATACCCAAAATCACATCAAAATCACAGATATCTAAAGGAATTAGGTCCCCCGGAAGGTCCCTATCACATAAGCGGATCTTATAATTTCTCAACACTGAATTAACTATCACAGAATCTCCAACTGGAATACCTACAGACAACTCATAATCAAGAGACTCGGGTCTCACCCCAAGTCGACGTGCAAACAAAAAAGAGACAAAAGAGTGTGTGGCACCAGAGTCAAACAATACATGCGCGTCAATTGAGTCAATCTGAATTGTACCTGCCACCACATCCTTTGAACCCGATGCATCCTTAGCCATCATGTTGAACACCCTGCCGATAGCCTTAGGTTTCTGCCCTCCTACTGACTGACTTGTACTCTGCCTTGGGCCCGAAGCTGTACTCGCTGCAACTGAACCTTCTGGACCAGATTGCCCCAACACTAGAATAGGAAAATCCAGGATAAAGTGACCCTTTTGGCCACACCTGAAACACGCTCCCATATCCCAATGGCAACTCTGACCGCCATGACGCTTGTTGCACCTCGGACAAATAAGATCAGAACCTATGGATGGAGGCCTCTGAACAAAGTTCTGGCTAAAATTTCTACTCAAATTACCTTGAGCTTGGCCCTGCCTACCAACAGTAGTCGACGAAGATGCCTGTTTTTGCTTCCCACCACTTTGTATTATGCGTGACTGGGATAGCTCCGGACGATCTATCTTGCCTGCCCTAGGGTCCTTCCTCTCTCTAAAATCCCTTACCTCAGATGCAATAGTCTTCGCAATATCTACGCACTGAACATAGGTCTCTATCGGGACTGGAATAATGCACTGTCTAATGTTAGACCTAAGACCCCAAGTAAACATCTGCACCCTATCTTTTTCATTAGCCACCAACTGCTTACCATATTGGGATAGTCGCGTAAACTTTACCTCATACTCAGCAACACTCTCGTTATCCTCCTGCCTCAGATTAAGAAAATCATGATACATCTGTTCTTTTACACTCCTAGGAAAATAGCAATCGAAGAACAAATCCTTAAACTGATCCCATGTCATTGCCAAGTGTTGTTCCGCCGTCTTACTATCCTCAATCATTTTCCACTAATGGTCCGCCTCCCCATCTAGCTTGTACACTGTGAGTTCTATCTTTTCCTTATCGGAACAATCCATAGGCCTAAACACCTTTTCAAGTCGAGAGATCCATTTTTCCGCCACAATCGGATCATCGGTTCCTCCTAAAGGTTCCACATTTTTCTTATCAAACTGCTCTAACAAACTACGGGTCTGATTCTGCCTAGGATTCGGATTTTGAGGTAGGTTAGGTTGATTCTGTTGATTTAACTAAGCTTGCTGATTAGCTAATAATTGAGTCAACTGAGCCTGTTGAGCTGCCATAAGGGTCAGAAGATTTGGCTGGTTCTCGTTCTTGGTGACATTTGGTTGCTCCACATTCCGATTATGAGTTCGCCTATTATTACGACTGCTTGCCATTGCTACAAAAGAAAACTAGAATCAGACACTAACTGAAATATTACACTTAATTCTACCCATCCTACCCATCTCACAACTTATCTGATCCTAAGCATGAGTCTACAGAATCTCATACCTAAGCTCTGATACCAACTGTAATGCCCCGGATTTATTTTCCCCAGCGTTAATGCCGAATACACAGAGATAAGATAAAATCTTATAATTATCATAAAATCTCCAAAAATGGTAAATCAGAGCACATACTAATAATCCCCAAAATACATCAATGTTTAACAAAAATGACCCCAAAGCTTTTATACAAGTCATGTTCTCCAACACGGAGTTTCCAAAAATATACCCAAGTAGCGTCAGAACTTATATCTGAGACAAAACAGCTAACTCTTGATCGCTCAGCTAGCCCTCTAATACAATGTCCCACCTACTAGTCTCTTGAAAGGAACAACAATAAGGGGATGAGCCAAATGCCCAGTAAGGTCGCTCAAAGGACTAATCAAACGGAAACGAAAATATCAGAGAAACGAAAATTTTGGAAGCACAAAGGATCTCAACAGAACGGACAATCAACCAGATTTCGAATGTCAAAACATATCTGAATAAAGAAACAGACACTAGAGAGCCATTCAGAAAGTGGTCACATACGTCATCACTGACATATGAGGCCGGTTTAGAAAGTAAGATCGCGATCTCTAGCTCAACTCCCCTGAGCTAGCCCACGTTTCAATCCACGTGGGTAAGTCAAACATAAGTCACATACACTGTGACATGGCTCATAGAGTTATCAAAACAAAGAATTCAATTTAACAAAATCAAATACTAGACATGTCAAACAATATACGGAGTTTTTGAAATAATGATAATCTCTAAAACGAACGATATCAACATCGCAAATTCTAAGATCAGACATATTCGACAAAAATGAATTTCACAAGTCATAGCATTTAGAACAAGTTATTCATAGTAAATCTCAAAGCAAAGAGGAGAAGAAGAATCACTTAACTCAACTCGAAGAAATTCGGATTTCAAAAAGAAACTAAAGACTTACAAGAGCGATTGGTCCATCGCTGATGTGAATTTCGAAAATAACCCTTACCTTAGCCAAGCCTTTGAGAAAAGCAAAACCTTAAGCTTCACCTTAGATCTTCCAAACTTCTAAGGTCCTCTCTCTCTCTCTCTGAAAGGAGGAAGAAACAGAAAAACCTGAAAAAGCAAGAAAATGAAATAAGACACTATTTATATAGAGGGACAAAATTTTAAGTTTGCATTCGACTAAAAACATTTGATTCGAATGAAAACACTTTGAGTCGACTAAAAACTTTTTAGGAGAATTTTTTTTTAAGTCGACTAAAACACACTTTTAGTCGATTAAAACCTCTTTAATTCGACTAAAACCTTCAAAAATTAATTTTTACGTAATTTAAATACTTTTTAGTCGACCGAAACACTTTTAGTCAACTGAAAACACTTTTAGTCGACTAAAACCTTTAGAAACTTCCTTATCAAAATATTGAACACTTTCCATTCGACTAAAAACTTTTTAGTCGACTGAAAACTATTTTAGTCGACTGAATCCTTCAGACCCCACAACTTTAACATCAAAGAGTTTTGAGTCGACTGAAACCACTTCCCTTCGACTGAAAATTTCAAAAATGATAAAAAAATCACTTTCTCAATATTCTCAAAAAGACCACAAGCTTATTTACTAAAAAAAATAATTTCACACATTGATAAAAAAAAGAAAAGAAATGTTTGGGATATTACAGCTAAAGGATGACTGACAAGTGTCAGCTTAAGGCACTGCATGTAGAGAAGGTGACGTGGGGCTGTTTGGTGTCTAGCACGTGGCTTGTCTTTAGATGGCTGTGGATGATAGTTGGCTACAGTGGGTGTCTTATTGTGTGTAGATATATGTTTGGCTTTTGTTTAATATTTAGTTTTACTACAATTTCTATCGAATGTGGATAGCATCTGACTGCTATATCAATGGTAGGGTTCTTACCTCTTTTTAACAAAAAAGAGAAGTGGTAGATCATCTCTGCAGAGAACTTAACATTTCATATTCATTTCTATATATTCTTTAGTCACTTGCATCATGGATCCTTCACAAAGCAATCCCGAGTCTTCTGGGCAAGCACACTCGCGAGGTATATTTATTACTTTCTAGACTAATATAATATAATGGTCTAGAGCATTTTTCTTTCCCGCGATTATATTTCCATTACACGAAAATTATAAAAAGAATTATTTCATTTCATAGATTGAGTCTAAAACCGAAATGTAGGTCGCCTCCCGTAGGACCCAGTCGAACTAAGATAGTTTTGTTTTTGATTTTTTTGATAAAAAATGTAAACTATTTGACGTTTGCTATCGAATTCAAACCAATAATACATGATTAAAACTAGGGTGAGTTTTATTTCATATCTGAATATGTTTAAGGCCAAAATTTAATAGAAATGAAGTATAGACCGAACGAGTGTAGTAGGTGCATAACACCTTCCCGTTGTATAACCTAGTCCCGAACCCGTTTGCCTGTTTTTAATAGATTAGTAGTCCTTGGACATTTTAGAGTCATTTTCATGGTTTTTCTTGTTTTCCTTTTGTTTATAAAATAAGACGGCAAATATTAATTTTAGACCTTTCCTGAGATCTAGGATTTTCTCCGAGGCGGTTCGCTACAATAGCGGCTTCACTGGGGACTAAAAAACTAAGAGCAATAGATTTGAAAATTTTTTATTACTTTTTGGCCTTATGTGTGTTTTCCTTTTCGTATAATATGCACAATATGCTAAAGCCCTGCTCGAGGTTATGTTTATATAAGAGAGATAAATGCTCTCTTACATTCTAAAGAGTTCGAAACAAAAATGAAAACATTTGCAAAAAAAAAAAGAAAAAGAAAAAAAGAAGATAATGGTCCATGCACCTTTTTGGGGCTTGTTGGATGACCTTTCAAATTTTGACTTTTAGAACTTGATGTGTTCTCCTCCCTGTAGCCTGATGATAACATATTGATTTGCATCACCTATTTAGCCTACCATATTCTATACGGCTGTTTGATATATTTGCCACCCGTTTAATGATAAAATGAAAAGCCTTGTGGCTTTATTTTGTGTCTTTCTCTCATGCACTTAATTATCGTGTACTTTTGCTCAGTCCAATCATATATATTGGTCTTTTGGCTAATCATGGGCCAAGGTCCTATCAGCCCCACCCCATACACATTAGCCTCACATACACCGATATTTTTATATCTCCCCACTATCCACTTTTTGGGCCCAACCTTTTCTTGGTAGTCCCAAAGATTCAAACTCGAGTGTTGAAGTTAAGAACCTCTTTTTTTGTGAAGTTGAATGAAATTTAATGATAAGGAATTGAAATGTTTTCGATCAAAAATCTCAATCGGCTTTCCCTTTTTGGGTTGGGATTGGTGTGTCAATAGCGTGGGCACAGTTGCCTTAAATTCTAAATTACAAACAAAAACGAGAATAGATCTTGAAGTCAATGGTCGATTCATCATATGGGGCAATCAAAATTTCAAGTCAAACATGCGCTCTAACGATATTATCTTCGTCATATCTTCTTTGTAAATATTTAAGGGGTTCTCCTATGTGATTGCCTTTTTGTTCTACTATGATTAACTCTTGTTGCATTTTTTTTCAGGGCCTCCATGTGGGTCCGCTGTCCTGACAGTCAGGACAATGTTTGTCTTAGGTCGTCTTACATGCTGCACTGTCGACATTTTTGGTCTAGGGGCCTCTTGTGAGTCTCATTTCATGACAGTTAAGATAGCACCTATGTTTGCATGCACTTTGTCTTAATCTAGGGACTTCACGTGAAGTCACCTCCCTTGACAGGCGTGATTCCCCTTTTGGTTCATCGCATGCTCAGCATTGTCTGTATACATTCTGTGTAGGGGCTCTTATGATTCCCCTTTCAGGATAGTCACGATAGTGTCGGTCTTTCTCCATTCTATTGCATGGTTTATTTGTCAACGTGCATTTTGTCTGGGGCCTTACGATTCTCCTCTTCCCACAGTTAGTATAGTACATGTTTTTAGTCGCCCAGTTACCTTGCATTTGTTAGTTTCGTCTACAATCATTTCTTCTAGCGATGCCCTGGCATTCCCCTCTCATGACAGTCACAAGAATGTCGTCCTGGTCAGTTCATTGTACGACCAGTTCCTTCTGGATGCATTTTGTTTAGGGGCACCATGTGATTTTCTTATCCTAAGTCTACATTTTAAAATTCTACTTCTTGATCTTAGTCTTCAAAAGAAATAATATATATACATACATAAATATGTATGTATGTGTGTGTATGTATATATATGTATATATAGACGAACACATAAATAGCAAAATTAAAAAGAAAATAATCTGATTTTTGCTGTGATTTTTAGTCACACTCCTATCCTTCTTGACTCAGGATGTATGTCTCCAGCCCTTCATCAATCATCATCTCTCTAGGTTCAGTTTGAACTATATTTGGCTTGATCCCTTCCGGATAGGGGTATGTAGGCAACCTTTGTAAGGTGCAACCATTTTTCACTCCATATTCATGTCAAATACGGTTCTAACTACATTTGACTTGATCCCTTCTGGACGACGTTTATAGGCAACCTTCGTAGGAGGTAACCATCTTCTTGTCTAGGTTTATGTCCAAGGGTAATTAACCCGTCATTCATTTCAGTACATGGAAGTCACATACATCTTCTAGTCGTGGTTTAAGTCCAAGGGTATTTAACCCTCAATTCAGGTCAGTACGTGGAAGTCACCTACGTTTTCTATTTTTTAATCCAAGTCAATGTCAAGGGTATTAACCCTCATTTTAGGATTAGTATGTGAAGGTAACATGCGACCTTCTTTTTAATTAAAGTCTCAGTCCAGATCCATACTCGAGGGTAGAAACCCTGAACCTATGTATGCATGCAGATCGCGTACCTTCCTCTGTGCCACTTCCAACTGTAGTTCCAGTCCCAGTCCAGACTTATGTCTGAGAATATAACCCTCGATTGAAGTTGGTACGCATATATCGTGTACAATCCAGCCTCAATCTTATTCTAGCTCCAGTTCTAGTCAAAGTCCTGGTCTAATGTCTGAGGGTATAACCCTCAATTAAAGTTTGTACGCAAATATCGCGTACAATTCTAGCCTCAATCCAGTTCTATCTCTAGTTCCAGTCCCTATCTCAGTCCATATTTATGTCTAAGGGTATAACCCTCAAGTAAAGTCAATACACAAATATCACGTACAATTGTGACAACCCCAGCCAAGTGATGTCACCGAAGCTGAGATATTAATCCTGTCAATGTCACAACCTTCAATACAACACAGAGCTACTACAACTTTAAAATGATAAAGGAACGTCACAACACATCCTTACAAAAATTTTCCTTGAAAGTACACATCATACTGCAGCGAAAATTGTACAACATAACACAACTTAATATTTATGCCAATTCGCATCATCTTGGTGAGATATTTCTTTACAGAACCTTAGCATAATTTTTCTTTACCTTTACCAGAGGTTTCTCCTCATTCAAACCTAGTACCTGAAAAACACATCAGATAAGGAATGAGCTCAAATCACCCAGTAAGGATAATACGAGGAGTACAATGCACAACCCTCTCGGAAACATTGGAAAATCTATTATGAATTCTCAACGAAGGCAATAAATTTACGAATGCCAAGAACAAATATCTGGAATCACCTTGATACATCACCTTTGTTCAGACTGAGCGGCTCAAGCCCAACAGAACATCTTGGGCAGACTTATGGACTATGCATATGCAATGCAAGAGAAAACACTAAGACAAATAATCATCATGAGAATAACAAGACAATAAAATCAGCAATACCAAATAAAATCAGTTGCAATGCATGCTCGACTTGACACGACATGATATACTCTAGCGTGCTTCATCTTTTTTTTTTTGTGGTCAGTTACTTTATTTTCACTGATCGCTAGGTACTTCATTTCACTGGCCCTCCCCTTATTGATGCCCCATCATACGGGGTGTTCATCTCAGTCTTCAATAACTTGAAAAAGACAGTTTTCATCGAAGGAACGGACTTGGAGATTATTTCGATCATAAGTCCTCATCAACTTATCACGCTTCAACAATAAGCAGACTAAGGGAAACAATTCTACCTTAAGTCCTCAACAGCATACTCAACAATAAGTACCGGGTCATAAGTTTAACCGGTGTGCAAGCATGACAATATTAGTTCAACATAAGCATCATCAATATGGTATGCTAAACGAAACAATGAATAGCATAACCAAATACATTATCCTTACTTGTTTAGCTTTAAAGCCGATAAACTCCTTGCTTCAAAAATTTCTCAACGGATGGAATTATCTATTCCCACAAAATCTTTCTTGTTAGACAACCTTAAGATACAAACACACACCCAACCTTACCCCTTTCGGTTTACCGGTTTACAACTTATTACGGCGAATCCGTTAACTGGATTTGCCCTAACCCGTCAAAGTGCATCAACTGCAGTACCATCCTTCTTGAACCTATTTTAACTCAAAATTCTTATTTCTTATGCTTGTTGCTGCTTAACCATGAGTTTCCACAAAATTCTTCACTGGGTGTGAAAAATTACCAAAACACCCCAGGCATAGGTAAAATTACCTAAACACCCCCTAACGACTTTTGCACCAATGAATACTCCAAAATGACTCAAAATATCTTTTTGAAACAATATAAATTGATTTTTAGACTGAAAAGTCATTAGGTAAAATTAATGCTCGAAAATCCTGTTCGACAATAGACATCAAAATCTCATGAAATTTTAGACACTGAAGTTTCTCAGCTGCATAAGATCCCCATAAAATTTTCAGATCAAAATAATCTGATTTGACATTTTCAAAATTCTATTTCAAGGATAAAAATATTTAACATCCTTAGAGAACTCAGAAAAATCAAAAAATTCACAGACTGTAGATATTTAAAAAAAAAGGAGTTTTTCTTTTGTGTTTGGCCAATTTTTAGCTTAAAACTATGTTTTGAAAATCATAAAAGAACAAGACTTTTAGTGACTATTCATCACTTATGAATCAAATTCCCAGATTTTCTCCCCTCCACACACACATGCATATTATGCACACATATACAATTAACCCCTTAATTTAACTTTATGTCCCCTTAATCCACTTTAATTTCACTTCATTCCCACTTATTTAATACCACAACTTCATTTACCACAACTTCATTTACCACAAAACTATATCAAACATAACCATTTCAGCCTTAATTTCCCTCAAGATCACACACCAAAAACACAAAGCAATACTCTACCCACTGAGTTAAGTAGGTCATTTATCACCATAAAGAGAACCAAATGGGACCATCCCATCAATGGATTATAAATCTCATATTACTTATAAGCAATACCAATCTAAGCATGATATCGACACATCCGAGATCGTCAAATGTTCGGAACTTCATTCAATCCTTTTTCTTTCTTCTTGTTGCTGGACATCTCGTTCGTACATATCTTCTCTACTCCTTTGAGGTGTTGCAATGGCCCTATTTGTAATATTTTTATCTATTATTTTGGAGATTTATAATTCTTCTTTTTTATTGGATGGAAATTCAATGAATTAGATCTATAGAAACTACAAAGTCCCATCGTTCGTACACTTCTTCTCTTTGTTTTTTTGGGCCTCTAGTGAGTTACAGAAAAAAAATAAGAAAGAAAAGGAGCGTTTTCACGCTCCCAATGCAGACGATTTTGGGTACGAGTACCCTTTTATTAAAGGTCACTCGAGCTTTTCCTAGGAGTATGGCATGGGTTACTTCAGTGCCATATCGCCTGGTACTTGAACATTGGCTCGAGGCATTTTCACTACCTTCCTTTACCCTAAAAAAGTAGGGTCACCTTACGTCCTTGAACCGATAACCATCTTTCGGCTAACCTAGCATCCTCCGTCCCTCAGGATCAACAAAGGGTATTACATGATTACTCACCTGTTGTCCATCAACTTTGCCTTTTGGCCTCCGAGAGGCCACAATTGCCATGAGCTATTAATGATGAGAAATGCATGTTGGTTATGATACTAAGCCCTAGCTTGGTTGAGGAAGGGTTACAGGGCGTAAAACAAAAAGATACGCTGATGGGGGTCGGGCATACTATGTGTAATGATTCATTCATTTACAATAAATAAAAAAAGAAAAGGTCATTCCATTTCGACAAAATACCCACACCTAAGTTCCATAGCTTTTGGTCTACTATCCCTTTGAAAATAATTACATAGAACTTTAGTGAAATTATTGAAAACAGGTGGCCAATCTCTCAAATTACTTGACACACATTGAATACTGACCATGGTACTCCCTGTTTCACAATCCCTATTTGTATGCGTTAATAGCTTGGCATATATGGTACTCCCGTTTTTCGGGTAATATGAATAGGGTTCTAGCGGAAGCATATTAACTAGGGAGTATCGTGAATATGGCGTATGAAACTTTCAATATGTAAAAACAGGGATTGTGAAAGTCTCACCATACTAAACAAAGTAATGAAAGTTTCAATTTAGGGTGAAAATTTTTATTAGGAGTACCATGCCAATCGGGTAATGAAAGATAAAGGATAATGATGAAATGGTGATATCGTTCAATAACTGGTTTACATTCTAATGCGAACAAAAACAGTGTCAAAAAAGAAGTTACTAACACAGTGCCAAAATAGAAGAGTTGAGCCCCAGTGTGAAGATAAAGTAACCCTATTCACCCGTAGTTTCACCGGTACTAGTGAGGAAGAGTTGAGCCCCATTACCTCGTGACATTTAAATTTTCACGTGGAGGTCCGTTTGATATCAAAAAACTGCTCAACAACAGTCGAGCAACAGTCAAACAAGTGGGGATGTTGGAATGAACTAGAAGAGTTGGGTAGAGCCAGATCTAAGTGTTGGTTAGGTAAGCGTCCTAATTTTGAGTAGATCCAACATAGGGTCTATTTTATGTTTATTAAAAAATGCATTTTTGTTTCAAATATATGAAATCGGATAAATAAAAAATAATTATTGTTTTCTCGATATTTTCTTCTGGTAAATGTATTTTGACAATATTTTCAATGATATTAGTAGACGCTATTCGAGCAACCCTTTTTCTATCTATGTCAACATTTCGTATAGAGGTTAATATGTCAGCAATAGTATCCCTGCCCATGATGAATTTAAATTATTGGTGTCTCCAAATTATGCAAGGAAGTGCTAGTGTGGGACAATCCACTTTGACACGTTTTTTTAGTTTACACACTTTTTTATTGCCACTTCTTACACCTAACCAAGCCTGAAAAATAGATTAGATAAGATGTAGCATCCAGGATATTTCTACAAGTCCTCAAAATGGGATCATGCCGGAAATGATTTTTGTTGGACCATAACAAAATTTCAATCTATACCGGCACCATAATATCAGATTGGGGAGGAAGATAAGAATTAAAGACGTGTTTTGTTACCCCCCCTCCCCCAACACACACACACACACACACACACACATAAGAACCATATTCTGACTTTTGGTTGGAGAATATCCAACAACAGTTTCCATTGAATGAATAACGGATCCAGATCCCAAGGCCGCATAATTAATACTTAGGCTGATATCATTAACTGTGTTAACCTTGGTATGGAAGTTATGCATGAACGTAATGCTTATAATTTCCCTCTAAACCTAGCTGCTATCAAAGTTCCATCTACAAATGGATAAAACCCCAGTCAGTCAATATGTTCCACTTAATCCTTTCATGGCCATATATCTTCCCTGCTAAGGAATGAGAATTCTTTCTCCTGTTCCATGAATCCAATTTTCATTTCATCCGGGAAACTCCACAATGTCTTTGTCATTTGATCCAATAGCCTTCCATTAGATAGGAACATATTTGAAAAATACTGATAATTCTCGGATAAAGTATTAGAACGGAAAGGTCCATTAGATAATTAATGAACTATTAGTTCTAAGCCATATCTGGTGATTAATCAACAATTCGAAGTGCTTTTCTTGCGTCTTCTTAATAAACCAACCTTAGAGATGTCAAAAGGGCCGGGCGGCCCGCGGGCTGGCCTGGCCCGACCCCTTTTTGGCCCGGGCTAGCCCTAACCCTTAGGGCTTGGGCCAGGGCCCGGCCCCGTTGCCCCCCCCCCCCCCCCCCAATTTTTTTTTCTTTTTTTTGAAGTCTATTTTATTACATTTTTATTTTTTGACATTTTGGATCTTTTTAGTTAAATTAATAGTTTTGGAGGTGTTATTGAATTCATGTGATCAGTATTTTCTTTAACATACGTAGTGAAGTATGGGTGTGTGGTGACTATGAAGTGTTTTTGATGATTTCTGAGTGGGTTTCATTTAATGTATTTTATAGAATTTGTTTTGTGTTCTACATCACAAGCTAAGGGAATAATTATAAAAAAAGTTATCACATTTTCATTTTATATATATTCTAAACATAAATAAATTTTTTTTATAATATGTAATTAAAATTTCTTTTTGTTTCAAACCAAAAAGGTGAATTGAATTCTAAATTTAATTTCATGAAGTAGGTGAAGTGTTTCAAACCAAGAAAAGATGTTATTTTATCTTCTTCTATCTCGTTATTGTTGTTGTTTGATCTACTCTATTTTTCTTTTACATTTACAGGTTTTACACCATATTACTAAAGAGATTGAATTTTGCACTTAAAATCAGTATGTGCAGGCTAGAACAACTAATTTTTACACTTAATCCATGGTTAATGGTCAACCAACATCAATTTGCCTTTTCGAAAGGGGGTTAATTCTTGAGAAAGTGATTGTATACTCAGTGGTCTGTTTATAGAAACTTTACCCTTTGTTGAAGAAGAAGTCTTTATAACAAGAAGTTGGGAAGAAAGGGAAAAAAAATTGGATTAGGCCCGGGCCCAGCCCAAGCCCGGCCCTAAATATTGGGCCTAGGGCCAGGGCTTAGACTGGGCCCATATATCCCAGATTTCAGGCTCGGCCCGGCCCGGCCCCAACCCATTTTCATTGGAGGCCCGTTGGGCTTGGGCCGGGCCGGCCCAAGCCCGGCCCATTGACATCTCTACCAACGCTTATATATTGGAAGCTATTTCTATTTTTTTTAAAAAAAAGATATTTGAACCTCGTCTCTGTTTTTTTCCAAATGGGGGGAGGGGAGATGTAGGGGAAATGACAAAAAGATATTGGAACATCAATTTGGAGGAGATGATGGGGGCTTAATAACGGCTTTCTGGATGCAGATTATATATATATGTATATACATGTATACATGTATGTATATACATGTACATGTAACTCGAGTTAAGTTGCACGCGCGATCTGTTTGTCCACGCGTGATCTGTGGACGGTCCAGATCTTTATTTTTTTATTTTATATATTTTTTTAAGTCCGTCCGTCACATAATATAGCGGACGATTTTTTTGACAAAAATACCCTCGAATAGTACAGTACAGTGCTCGTCCGCAATATTATGTAGCAGACAAATATGGTTGTAGTCTTCTCTTTCTCTCTCCCTTTCTCATTAATGTGTTCTGACTTTTTCTCTTTCTCTCTCTTTTCTCTCACTGCCTGTTGTTTTCTCTCTCATCCTCCTCCTCCTCCTCCCTCTCCCTCTCCCTCTCTTCCTCCAAGCTAGACCCATTGATATGGTGTAGACCCATTCATAAATCATGACTGAATTTAGACAATGGAATCCCTCATTGAATCTACTCCCAGAAAATTCAGAGGGTTATGTTAGAAGCACTGAAGTTAATCCCCAAAAATATTTTTAAAAAATAACAAGGAAAATCCTGAAATCAAATGGATTTAAATGGTCCAGTTTGGTTGGTGAGAGAATTGCTTGATAAAGGGAGAACTAGAAATCTTGGAACTTGGATGTTTCAAAGAAATGAAAAAAGAAAAACCATTTATGAGAGAAGGGAGAGAGAAAGAGAGGGAAGTTAGAAAAGGTTGAGTTTGGAAATAGCTTGATGTCCTCTAAGGAAGATGATGCTGTAGGAAGATTGGATGGAAAAAAATCTTTTGGAGCGAAGCTGGAGCCACTTTTTGCTCGTGGTTTTCTTCGAAATATTTGTTAATAATATTTGTGGTGGCCGGTAGTAGAGCAAACTTCAACCTGTAATGGATGTTTGACTTGGGATGGGAAATTTCATTGACTGGGTGGGAACAAATTATGGATGATTTTGAGGGAAATGCTCATCTATTTATGGAAAGAAAACAAATTTTCACATTGGGAGGTCACTAGTTGTCTTTTGAGACGGAAACTATTGAAATAGTCCCTGTAATTGAGATGCTGAAATGGAGATGTAAAAGAAGCAATAGTAGTGGGGAGGCGAATACAAGTCAAGTCACACACACGCACACACACACACACACACACACACAGAGATAGAGAAAGAGAGAGGATGAGAGACAAAACAAAAAGTGGTGAGAGAAAAGAGAGAGAAAGAGAAAAAGTTAGAACACAATAATGAGAGAAAGGAGAAAGAAAGAGAAGACTACTGCCTTATTTGTCTGCTTCATAATGTAGCGGACAAGCACTGTACTGTACTGCTCGAGGGTTTTTTTGTCAAAAATCAATCATCTGCTACATTATGTGGTGGACGGACTTTAAAAAATACAAAAAAAAGATCTGGATAGTCCAGAGACCACGTATGGACAGCTAGATCGCGCAGGCATATATATATATATATATATATATATATATATATATATATATATATATATATATATATATATATATATAGGAGTCGATCCACATCTACCAGTGAAAAAATATTTCTCCACCAAATCTGAGCAGTCCACGTGTACTCGTGGATTGACCAGATCTATTTTTTTTTTCAAAAAGTGGTGACCGATTACAGTATTCCAAAAAATGCCCCTTTCAGGCAAAATAACACCCAACCGCCACTCTTTCTAGCGGTTAGGGTCCTACCAAATTTCCCTAACCGCTACAAAGTGTAGCAATTAATGGCCCACAAATTCTCCCCCAACCGCCACAAAGAGTAGCAGTTGTTGGGCCCCTCACCGTTACTCTTTGTGGCGGTTGGGGGGGGATTTTTCTGCTCTCTCTCTTACATTGGATCTCTCTCTCTCTCTCTCTCCACACCCTCTCAATCTCTCTCTCTCTCTCTCTTTATTTTTCTTCCCCACTCACGAGCCTTAACCATTTTTTCCTCCTCCGTAAACCCTAAACTCCCATTTCTTTACCACCACATCTTTCATCAACCCCAAATCCTAACCATTTCTTTATCCTCCATAAATTTTAAACCCCAATTTCTTCACCACCATATCTTTCATCAACCCCAAACAAAAACTCTATTAACCTCTTCTAATATCACAAAGCTTTAAGTCTCTAGCAAGAATCCAAGTTCATATCTTGAAGCTAACTTATCCATATTTGGTGATATTGGTTTGTGTTCAAAATTGGAGCAATTATCTTGAAGGATAAGACAATTGAAAGCAACAATACTACATAGTAAGTTTTTCCTTTTCATTTCATTCCATTTCATTTCAGTTTTTTTACTTTACAAAACTTAATGTTAATTCTATGATGTGTTGATAATTTATAAAAAAAATATTTATGTAGATTTTAACATAAATATGGATGCAATTGGAAGAAATAATTTTTGTAAAGAATCTGACCCACCTTACATAGGTCAAGTTTTTCAAACACTGGACGAAGTTGAAACATACTATAGAGAATATTCGAAAAGGCTGGGTTTCGATGTTAGAATTAAAACGACTAGAAAACGGGCAAAAATAGACCAAATTTGTTCCCGACTATTTGAGTGTCATAGAGGAGCACCGCATGTACCCCCTGTTGTTCGGATCAGTGATGAAAGGCCAACAAGACAAAGAAGAAGGACACATTTTCTGGTACTGGCTGCAAGGCCCATGTGTATGCAGTACACTAGAAAAATGAAAACCATTAGGTTGTGACAGGAGTCGAGTTGAGCCATAATCATCAATTGATGACCCCTAGTAAGGTCGGTCAAATTCATTCGCATCGACAAATAAGCGCGGCACACAGACAACTGATATTTACAATGGCCGAGGCTAAAATTTCACTTTCTAGAATGATGGGAGTTTTCTCAAGCCAGGCTAGGGGGGTTGACAAGTTGAGCTTTTAACGAAGTAGACCTTTGAAATGAACTCCGTGCTCAGATGAAAGAGTCTTTCAATAAGAGTGATTCTCAAGCTACACTTAATATCTTCAAGTGCCTTCAGGGTGAGAATTCTGGCATTTTCTATAGTCTCCAACTGGATGATGAGAACCGCATTAGTACTATATTTTGGGCAGATGCTCGTTCTAGAGCTGCTTACCAAAATTGTGGCGATGTTGTGACGTTTGATACCAAATACCACACAAATAAGTACTCTATGCCTTTTGCTCCATTTACCGGGGTGAACCACCACTATCAAACAATCTTGTTTGGCTTTGCCTTGCTTAGGGATGAGATGGAGGAGTCATTTACGTGGTTATTTGAAACGTGGCTTGAAGCAATGTATCATATTCCTCCAAAAACCATCATCACCGACCAGGATTTGGCAATGAAAAATGTAATCGCTAGGGTCTTTCCAGATACTCATCATGGCCTGTGCACATGGCACATAAGTAACAAATATCTCAAACGACTTCACAATGTATATGCAAACCATCCGACATTCAAGAATGACTTTAATACATGTGTGAAGAAATCGTTGATGGTCAACGTGTTCGAGAGGAGGTGGGCCAAGTTAATGGATGACTACTTTTGCATAGTCATGAATGATTGAAAGTGGTGTATGAGATCAAGACACAATGGGTCGGTGCCTATAATAAAAATTATTTGCAGCCGGAATGACTTTGACCTCGAGAAGCAAAGGTATGAATGCATTCTTTGATGGATACGTAGGCCATTCTTCAAGTATAAAGGAGTTCGTACATGAGATGCAGAAAGCCCTTGATAGGCAATTTTTTATTGAGAGAGAAGCAGATGCGGCTACTATTTATAGAGAAAGAGCCATAGTAGTTTTTCACCTTTGGAGGCTCATGCGGCTCAAGTCTATACAAAGGAAATGTTTAGACAATTTCAAGAGGAACTATAAAAGTCGAATCAATATAGCATGACAAAGTTGCATGAGTAATGTACCAAAGATCTCAAAGTTTATGCTTTGACAAACGTGACTAATTTTGCCAATCCGTGCTCTTCTTCGGCTCTGAAGAATAGAAGACATTTCACCGTAGCAATTTGTCTCCACACCAGATTTTTTAATTGCAACTATCAACTGTTCAAGCATAAAGGTATACTTTGTCGACACTCGTTGAGGTTTTTTAGTGCCAAGAATGCCCATGAAATTCTAAAAGAGTATATCTTAGATCGGTGGACGAAGCAGGCCAATAGAGTACATGGTCACTTACCTTACGTGCCCAATGTTACAGTTGATTTCGAGCAATCTGAGACACTGCGATATAATCACCTCTGTAACATCATGCATGGTTTATCGTATGATGCGACGTCAACATTTGATGGATACAAGTATCAAGTTGAAGCAGCCGCACGAGATAAGCCTGGTCTTGGACAGTTCAGGGTGGCAAAACCAGACAAACGGGACACTCCAACTACTAGGATAACTCCAGCCGGTAGAATCACTCGAGCTTTGGTCATTGCTTCACAACTAGTCATTAACAGAGCTAGCCTGCAAGGTGAGGATGACGATATTTTCTATCCAATTATTTTTCAAACAAAAGGGCGAAAGCGGGCAATACGTATGATGAGTCTGATTGAAGATGCAAAGGGTTATAAATGACTGCGAAAGTGTGCTCTATGTAATAAGATGACTGATCATGACAAGAGAAACCATTATAAAGTACTAGGTATCGAACCTGACGGTATGGGCGAGGAGGACGATGATGAAGAAGAGTGTTAGGGTTAATGTTTAATTTGAACTTTAATTGTTAATCTTTACTGTAAAAATTTAAGATTTGGTTGTTGAACCTTAATGTTATGAAAGGCCCCAATTAGTGTGCCTAAAGTGCAAGGAGTAAAAAAAAAATTACAAATTTCACCAGAAGCTATGAATCCAGCCCTAAAGTGTGCCCGAAAGGAGCAACACTGAAAAACCAAAAACATTTCTTGTCTCAATTTTCACTGAAATTCCTAGGAAGGGGCTAATTAGTGTGCCTAAAGTACAAGGAGCAAAAAAAATTACAAATTTCACCGGAAGCTATGAATCTGGACCTAAAGTGTGCCCGAAAAGGGGCGACACTGAAAAACTAAAAACATTTCTTGTCTCAGTTTTCGCCGAAATTCATAGGAAGGGGCTAATTAGTGTGCCTAAAGTGCAAGAAGCAAAATAATAATAATAATAAATTACAAATTTCACCTGAAGTTATGAATCTGGCCTTAAAATGTGTACGAAAAGGGGCGACACTGAAAAATATAAAAAAAATGTCTCAATTTCAGCAGAAAAGAGCTAAGTAGTAAGTGTGCCCCAAGTATAAAACCAAAGTATGAGAGGATCGACAAAAAAAATAAAAATAAAATAAATATCCACCTAACCACTAGAAAGTGTAGCGGTTAGGGACAACTCTCAGTACTGTGGAGATGCTGAGAGTTGTCCCTAACTGCTACTCTTTGTAGCGGTTAAGTGGAATTTTATTATTATTATTATTATTGTTTTTGTCAATCCTCTCATACTTTGGGTTTATATTTGGGGCACACTTATTACTTAGCTTTTTTCAGTTGAAATTGAGACAAAAATTCTTTTTAGTTTTTCAGTGTTGCCCTTTTTGGGCACACTTTAAGGCTGGATTCATAGCTTCCGGTGAAATTTGTAATTTTTTATTGTTTTTGCTCCTTCCACTTTAGGTACACTAGTTAGCCCATTCTTATGAATTTCGGCAAAAAAAATGAGACAAGAATTTTTTTTGGTTTTTCAGTGTCACTGTGGCCGAATTCATAGCTTCCAGTGAATTTTGTAATTTTTTTTGCTCCTTGCCCTTTAGGCACACTAATTAGCCCCTTCCTATGAATTTTGGCAAAAATTGAGATAAGAAAATTTTTTGGTTTTTCAGTGTCGCCCCTTCTCGGGCACACTTTAGGGCTGGATTTTTCATTGTCGCCCCTTATCGGGCACACTTAAGCCGAATTTTTTTTTTTGGGCTTGTAATTGAAAAATATATACTCTCTACCATGACAATCTAATCCCAATCTAGAGAATCCACCGATCCAAATTCAAATCCCAACATCCAAAATCCAACAATAGTAATAATAAAGCTAATTCAATTTCAAACCTCAATATCCAAAAACCAACAATAGTAATAATAAGACAAATGTCTAGTAAGAGCTTGTGTCAAGATAATAATAAGGAAGGCGTCTAACTTCATCCTTTTTCAGTTTCCATGCTATCCTATATCTAAATGTCAACGCATCCCTCCGAGACCATGACGTAGATTTGAGTATCTCCGCACGAACTATGTAATCCATGTGCTTGAGCACATAAATCCCGCAATCGTGACTGTTATATTGCTTTGGTTGGTCCTGTATCATCTCGACCGTTCAAGGGTCGGATTGCTCGTGATGGCCTCTCCCAAATAATGTCTAATCGCTAGTAGAATGATAGTAGTCTGCATCCAACAATAAAAAAAGGTCAATCGCATTTCAAGTATGATATAATGTAAAATTAATTTCAAATTCTAGACTAACCACTGCATTGATGTACATTTTGTACATTTGCGCCAGCATCTGACTAGGTCCGTCCTCCCTCAGGCTATCATATATGTGGACCACTTTAATCGCAGGATACAAAACTAATAGGAAGAAGCGGTTTGCATGTAGACAAGGTATCATGATAAGGTTTGCCGCAGATGCATGACATTGATTGTCCAAGTTCATCAAGCCTAGCACGTTTCATGAGGGTATCCACTCACCCTTACTCTTCCCTCGCCTCTTCCTCCATTCAGTAAAATCCCTCATACTGTTTATCAGTATATGCATAAAATTAGAGGGATACATGTTAAGCTTCAAAATGAGGTAGGGGTTATGGCGCATTTCTCTAACACGGAGCAAATTTGTGTAAGCATCCATGACGAAATTCAAGCAATCTGTTTTCAGTGCCAGAGATCTCATGTCCTCGTGACCTAGGTAATAGGCAACAGGAAAGTCTGTTGTACCTCTTGGCTCAGGCCCGAAGTAGTGCTCGTCCATCCAATCCCGCTTGGCTGGCCTCAATGGCTTTGTCGCTTTTCTTTTATCCAACCGGATGCTTGGGCACCCCTGGGGAGTTGCTTGGGTCACCTGACTCTGGAGCTGAGAGCCATACGCGTCAACCGACAAGCCAACAGACGGCTCCCCTTGGTAACCCCGGTATGCATTACTGAAGTTGTGAACTTCAGTCTTGTACTTGTCGATGGACTGCTTGACATTGTTAGGCACATGCACGACAAACCAGCCAAACTCCTCCAGCTGCCTGAACACCTCACTGCCCATGTCAACCTAAAAAACATGCATGGAAAATATGGCTAATCATTTCATGCATGGTCGTTAAGGTGCACAAAAAAAAATTGAATCAGAAGTAACTGACTTATAATGTTCAACGCCCAGAATTGTTCGATTATCTCACGTGGCGCATACGATGTCTTCTTCACCTGGGAAGGGTAGTTCACCCTCATGCGCGTCACCTTAAGAAACCATTCTAGGTACTTTTCAATATTGATGCCAGTGTTCTTCAGCAATACAAGGCTATCATATGTTTCCTGCCAAGTATTCCACTATTGCACCTCGTCGCTCAACACATCCAAGGCATCAGGAACCTCGAAGTTTAGTCCTCGGCCCTTCCTATATGGTTGCATGTCTACAGCGGATTTTGGTATCCCTTGCAGACATTCAACTTGCCTCATAGCTCGATCGGACATCTAAAACTCATATACTTTGAAGTGAATGAGCGGCACCCGAACTAAACTTACCTTGTGCGGTCAGTAGAAATTCATTAACTTTTTATTAGCGAATTGATAAATGAACCAAATCTGGTATGGTTGGTAGAATTTGATTTTGCTTCTTTCTATGAGTGTTGACAATATTTGGACTGTGATAATCTGTCGATTGAATTCCATAACTCGAAGAGCATATCAAACTATAGCTGATAGACTATCGATGAGTTGCCAATCATCTCGATTTATTTTGAATGTGTATACGAGTCCATGTTCAATCCATTTAAGATCAACCTTGTCTAATGGTAATGTGAGGCTTGGCCATCCATATTCCCAATTCAAGAAAGCTTTCATTTCTGGTTTAGCGAAGGATCTCGTTGTGTTCATTCTCCTTCCGGCTAGCGCTTTTATTTTTGTAGTGATATCAGCTGGGAGCAATGATTTTAGTTCTTCTAGCAATCGAATTCTTTCTTCCTTTTCTTGTAGAACTATCATTCCTTCCTCATCATTCATATTAAGTATTTCTTCTAGGTGCTTAACATAATCAATTAATTGACTGAGGATTCTTCATAACTCTTTTCGGTAATGCAGACATTTTCAAAGAGATTTTTACTCTTTTCACATAACCCTGGATCATAAGAGAATTTTGTTTTATTATCATTGGTTTGTGTTATGGTAGCATTTTGCTTTGAAGATTTTTCATCTTCGTTAGTTGCCATTTTTCTTTTTAGATCCTTGTTGTTAGGATAATAATTTTTTATTTTCTTGCCCACTTGTTTAGGGCGCCTTGCTATTGAGATTTCAGCCTTACTCTCTTTATTCCAAAACTTATGCATTGATTTTGAACGCTTAGTTTTGTATCGTCCTGTTTTGGGGCTTTCGGATTGGTAGTTCCAACCATCCTCTTCCGCTACTGGGGGAGGATTTGTAAGTGACAAAGAACTGTTCTCTTTCTTTTTAGGATAAATGACGTAGTAGTCGAATTTTCCTGATGGTTCTCCCAGTAGACCGACTTCAGGGTCTCCTGCTTTATACCTTTCTTTTAAGGCCTTTTGAGTAGTCTTTTTTGGGGCAACAATAACTTCTTGCATCATAAAGCATAATTCTCTGGTTAGGCTATCTGCAAGTGCATTTTGGCTGATGAGATGTATTCTACATCAAAAGTATAATAGCTGAGCCATTGTTATCATCGATAAAGTCTCATTTGACTAACATCTCTTAGGTCTCTTTTTAGGAAAGCTTTAAAACACCTATTATCTGTTCTGATAAGAAAGTGTTCTGAAACTAAAAATAGGTAAAAAGATTTTATGCCACATTTTATAGCTAAAAACTCTTTTTCGTTTATGTGATTCCGAGTTTCTGCATCCTTAAAGGTTCCACTCCAGTATCCACACAGTTGTTCTTCAGCTTGATTAGGGGGTATTGCTTTTAATACTGCACCCTAACAATTTTTAGAAGCGTCAATTTTTAGAACTAACTTGTCACCTTGTTTAGGCAAACTTAATTTTGGTAGGATTTTAACCTGACCTTTTATCCAGAGAACATTTTGGGTATCTTCATCTTCTCCTATCCATTTTCCTTTTTTCTAATCTTTTTACTTAATGTTTCTGTTAGGTTTGATAAATGCGGGATGAATTTCCTAGCGTAATTTAACAACCCAATAAATCTTTGAAGTTGTTTTACATCATTGATTTGTTCGGAAAATAGCTTAATTTTTTCAGCTATGTGATCTTGAAGAACAAATTTTCTACTTTCTTCTTTTCTCAATCCTAGAAAGTTAATGGTGGTTTGTTCCCATTCACATTTCTTTTGGGATAGTACTAATCCAAGGTCGATAAAATTCTTATGCTATCTTTTTTAGATGATTTCTATTTTCTTCTCTGGTTTTTGACCATACTAATATGTCATCTATGTATACCACGCAATAATCTCAGTGGTCTTTAAAAATGTTATCCATCCTTCTTTGGAATAAAGGTAGAGCATTTTTAATGCGAATGGTAACACCGTCCATTTCTTTGTGCCCTTGTGGTATGCCAAAAGCAGTTAATGGAATTGATGATTCTTCTATTTTGATTTGCCAATATCCGCTTTTTAAATCAACTTTGAAAAAAAGTTGGGTAGCTGGATTTTGTTTATCAGCATATCCTTGTTTGGAATTCTATAGTCATCTTTGACTGTTGCTGTGTTTAAAGCTCTATAGTGTATGACTAATCTGGCTTTTCCTCTAGCATGTTCTGCATGATTTTTTTACCATGAAGGTTGGACTTGAATGAGGACTCTCGCTTGGTCTTATTAATCCTTGTTTTAGTATTTCAGGAATCTGTCGTTCAAATTCCTGAACCATTTCAAGACTATATTGCATTGGTTTTACGTTAACTACATAATATTTATCCTTGAGGGTCAATGTTGCCCAAGGTTTATCCCTTTCCCATAATTTTAGCAGGTCTTCACTAAAATTATTTTTAACATCTTTTTTTATACTATCAAGAATACAATTTTTTTCCATTGTTTGCATTGATAATGTTGGTTTATTTCTTTAATCCAATTGTCATTTTCTTTATTTTCTTTGATTACTCGTTCGTTAAGTAATTCTTCTTTAGTTACTTCTTCTTCAAGTAACCTTTTTCACGAGTCTTTTCTATTCTCTTCATCATGCTGGGCTGCGTAGAGAGACTTACTCTGGATATGTTTTTGGATTTCTCCTAGTTTTTCTGGACGAAAATCAAATTTACATTTTTGAGAAGCATATTTTACGAACGTTGTATTTCAATATGAAACTTTTCCTGAACAAATGGTCGATTTTCAGCTTGTTTAAGGAAAGCATTTTCTATTAAAAAATCGTCGTCTAAGTCATCGAATTGGATTAATCTCTATAATGAATTATTTTCCATTTATTATGACCGGAATATGATATGCTTCATATTTTGGCTCGAACTCATCGCCATTTGCCGTTTGCCATTTGTATGCTCATGAGTTGATATGTTTTGATACATTTTTCAGAGGTAAAATTCCTGGTCTTGCCAGGCAATATGATGTTCCAGTATTTACTAAAGCATCTATTTTAAAAGGACGATAACACTGTAAGTCAAAACTTAATTCTATATAAGAATTGTTTGAACTTACCACCATCCGTTTATTATTCATTTTTTTGGACCTTGTTTTCTTTTTGATAATACTCATAATGTCTTAAATACCGTTTTCAAGCTCATCTAATGTCATGCCCTTTTCTTTAAGCTTCTTCTTAACAGTGTCATTTACTGATGTTGTGATCATTACATATATGGTTTCTACACGTGATGACATACTTCGTCTGGTTGGAATGATAATTGTTTTGTACCTTATGATGTCTTCATCATAATTTTTTTCTTCTTAGATAACTTCTTTTACCATTTTTTCCTTTCCTTTACCTTTTGGATTTGTAGACGTGGAAGGCATCGAAGAGACAGAATGTCTTCTTGGTTCCTCGAGGATAACAACACCTTTATTTTCTCTAATTTGCATTTCTTCTACTTGTTTACTAGCGAGTCTGCTTATCACCCATTTTTAAGCCATGATAGTTGCTTTGGATTTATTCTGTGCTTTTATGGCTCGCACATTAGTACTTGTTTGTTCAAATAGTTCCACTTTGCTGTTTATCGTTTTACTTAGTGGATTTGTGGTATTTACCACTCTGTAGACTAGACGATATTGTACTGCAATATTTTTGCAGACTTCTAGTAATTCATTCATGCCTTGAATTTTTATCCTCAGTCCTAATGCTTTATTAAGATAAGGATATACAAGTTACTTGGGATACCTCCTATTAGGGCTTTTTTAAAAAAAATTCCCCGATTGTCTATTAAACAACAAATTACTGGTGTATCTCTGCCATCTATGAATAATGGACAAAGACTAACATGTATCATACTAATATGGACATAGTGATACCTTCTCTAAGGTATTGTTTTGCCTTATCTGTCGGGAACAGAAATGTCATGAGTTTTGGGGAAAAATCTAATGAGGTAAACCAGTCGGTTTTCAGTGAATAGTTTTTGGAAAAATCTTATGAGGAGAACCGGCCGGTTGTCAACAAACCGGCCGATTCATTGACTTTTTCTTTCCTTATTTTTAGTTTGCAATTTTTATCAAATATGTTGCTTTATCATAAGAACACATACTCAAGCCGTCACCCTTATCATTTTAGCCGTCCCAGACCCCTATACAAAGGGTCTTTATATTTTCAAGTATGAGCTTTTTCTCCCAAGATCTTTTGTATTATTTCTCTCATCGGAGTGGTAGATCATGTATTAAGAGAAGTTAGTCTTTCATATTCATATCTACATGTTCTTAAGTCACTTACATTCTGGATCATTCACATCATTCCCCAATCTTCTAAGCAAGCGCACTCACGAGGTATATTTATTGCTTTCTAGTTTAGTTTAACATAATGGTGTAGAGTATTTCCCTTTCCCGCGATCATATTTTCATTACACAAAAATTATGAAAAAAGTTATTTCATTTCATAGTTCGATCCTAAGATAGAAATAAAGGTCACCTCCTGTTGGACCCGGTCGAACTACGATGGTTTTGATTCTGCTTTGTCCAATCAGATTTGTAGGCCATTTAGCCCTTCTGTCGAATTCAAACCAATAATATAGAATTATAACAAGGGTGAGTTTTATTGCATATTTGTCCGTATTTAAGGAAAAAAAATCAATAGAAATGAAGTAGAGACCGAAAGTTTGTGGCAGGTGCCTAACACTTACCCATCGCATAACTTCATCCCCAAACCCATTTTCCTATTTTCAGTATATTAATAATAGTCTTTGGACATTTTATAGGATTTTTCTTATTTTCCTTTTGTTTAATAAAATAAGATGGCGATTCTTAATTTAAGACTTTTCCCATGGTAGGATTTTTTCAGAGGCGGTCCACTAATAAGTATTAAGAGGCCTATTGGTTAAGTAATAAGTAATAATCACAGTTTATGAAGGCAATTGGTTAAGTTGTCCCTATTTATTTAATCTAATTTTGCTACTAAATTTCGGGTAAAAAATAGGGCTTTTAGATATAACAGTGTAGTCATTGAGGTAGATATGAATGTTGTTATTCATTTCTTGTCAGTTGCCTGGTTATGAAGGCAATGTCTTCATTGGGAGCAACAATCACCAAGTCGATCCATCCATTTCACCCGTACAAAAACTATATTGACTGAATGAAATGAGCAACTTCAGCTACAAATTTAGCCCTGAATCTTCCTTAAGGGAGTCTTCCTCTCGTTCTTTATGAGGTGATAGGTTTTCTATTTCCCTTTTCACTTTTCTTTCAATAGGTGTTAAACAAGATGGATGATGCTAGCTGGATTAGATTAGAGAATATTACTCTCACAGAAGAGGAAGAAGATGAAATTTCCTTGGAAGGAGATAAGGACGACATATTTTTGCAGTTTCCTTGGAGCCTGATGGGTAAGTTATTACGCTAAAGAAATTCAACAGTAGAGCATTCAATGTCACCTTCTCTAAGGTGTGGACGGATCGCTTGTTAAAGATTGTGGATGTTGGCTTAATTTATTTCATTTTCAGTTCTCTTCTGAAGTTGTCCATGCTTAAGGCGGTGGAAGGAGGTCCAGGAGTTTTTACAATAATCTCCTTTTACTTAAACTATGGGAATGAGGTATGGCAGCAAATAATAATACAATTGATTGGATTGATCTCTAGGTCCAGTTACGGGGACCCCCTCTTGAGTGTTTCAGTGAAAAAATTGTAAAGATTATTGGAGCAAAAATTGGAGACGTCATCAAAGTCACAAAGCCACCAGTGAATATCGACAACAAACGATATCAACGTATTAGAGTCAGATGTCTCAGCTCCAAGCCTTTGAAAAGAGGGGGACTTATTAGATATAATGGTGATGAAAAAATATAGATTTCCTACAAATACGAGCGCATTTCATTAATCTGTCACTGTTGTGGACGTCTGGATCATAAAGTTAAGGAGTGCGATGCAAAATTGGAGGATGAGCAATATGGCCAAACAACTGATCATCAGTATGGGGAGTGGATGGTAGTTGAAACCTCTAAACATTGATTTGGGGTTATCAAAGGACTTCACAAAAATGCACAAAGGCCCGATCTTTTCGATAAGCGGAGGTCGGCGTTTTGCAAGGAACATATTACAGATTCGAAGGAATAGGAGGACTCTTCCAACAAATAAGATTTTAATCAATAACATGATGATCGCCGTTCAAGCTTGAATAAGATAAATGATGAAGATTGAATTTTCATTAATGGGAGAAAATTTCAGGCGTGCAATTTGACGAGATTCTCAAAAAATCAAATCAACGAGAATGATATAAGGTAGGAGATTGAAACGGGCTTGGACTTTTCTATAGTGGGATTGAAAAAGACCATAATACACCATGGTATGTGGCTGATAATAATACTGGAGCTTTAGATTTTGCAGAGAGATGTGCATGGACCCAAAAGTAGCTGAAGCCCGAACGTCTTCGACCAATGCATCACTATCTGCTCTTGAAGATTCTGGTCTGGCTCTATTTAAGCCTACTTCCACAAAGTCTTTTGGATTAGTCCAAGATACCAACAACGACTTTTAGTTTGACTCAAACATTGGTGGTAGCTCTCTTTATGAGGTCCTAGTGCATTTTGAGACTTCTTCGGTGCAGAAAATAATCCTAAGACGATTCCCACAGAGGTGGAGTACTGATAAATTTGGCTGACAAAGTCTGAACGGAAGAGAATTAAGACTTTTGGCATTAGAATGAAAGAGAGCTTGAACGGTGGAAGGGGGTTTGATTACTACAACTAGCAACGAGTGGCTGGATGATGATCTGGCAAGATAAGGTAAGAACTTCTATTTTCGGGAGGAGGCAGCTAGCCCAAAATGGCTCCCAACTTCATCATGAAATTCTTGGCCTGAAATGTGCAAGGGTGGGTAAAAACCTCACATTCCAGGCTCTTAAGGAGCTTTGTATGCTCCATTCCTCAGAGGTAGTTTTTTTGTCAGAAACTAAAAATGACGGTGGGAAGGTGATGTAAATCAAAAGGAGATTGGGCTTTCGACATATGGTGTGTATTAATTCAGCTGGATTAGCTGGGGGTCTATGCTTAATGTGGCGGCAAGGGTTGGAGTTGAAAGTAAAGGAATGTAATCAAAATTACATATCTGCGTGGGTACATGATGTGGCAAGATTTGGAAAATGGTTGTTTTTGGGGTTTATGCACCTGTAAATGATGAAGATAGAAGTCTTCTTTGAAAAAAAAAAATTGAACTCACGACTTTCTACTGAAGATAAGTGGGTAATTATGGGCAACTTCAATGATATCATCTCAAATGAAGAGAAGTATGGACGTCTAATTCGAGTTGAACACAATTTCAATGAATTCAAGGCTTTTATTTCATTGCTATGTTTGGCTAACTTAGGATACATTGGTTATCTGTAGGGGTGAGCATTTAAACCGTTGAAACTGAACCAACCAATCCGTGTATTTTTAAACCGATCTAAAAATCAATCGGTTTGGTTTTTTTTTTCCAAACAGTATATTCGGTCGGTTCGGTTTGGTATTCAGCCTCCAAACCGAACCAACGGAACCGTGCTTACCCCTAGTTATCTGTTTACTTTGGACAACAAGCATCACAGGTCAAATAATGTTAAGGAAAGGCTGGAGAGAGCTCTCGCATTCCCAGGTTGGAGAACGTCCTTCTCATTGGCAGTAATGCATCATCTTAGACCAGGAGGATCTTACCATTGCCCCATACTGCTGGACACTCTTGGACAATGCACTTAAGTGAAAAAGAGTTTTATGTTTGAATCAATATGGGCTAGAATGGAGAGTTATGAAGAGGTGGTGAAGAAAGCCTGGGAATCTAAGGTTTTGGCTCATTGTGGTATCAAATTAGTCATAAGATAAGAGCTTGTCAAAAAGCTCTAATTGATTGGAAAAGATTAACCTTCTGTAATTCACACGTGGGAACTAAGGAACTGCAAAAAGAGTTACAAGATATTTCGGAAGCAAACTTGTTTGAAAGGGATGATTATAATCGACTTGAAACAGATTTGCGAATAACTTACCTTGATGAAGAGTTGTATTGGCGAGATAAATCTAGGAAACTTTGGGTGAAAGCAGGAGATAAAAATACAAAATTCATCCATGCAAGCATGGTACAAAGACGAAATCAAAGCCTCTTATTTGGTCTTGAAGACAAAAATGGTGTTTGGAAAGAAGGGAAAGAGAGTATGGAGCAGATTGTGTTGCTTTACTTTGAGGATATAGTCACTGAGTCGCAACAAGGCGATCTGTCACCTATCCTATCCAAATTCGAGTGTAAAGTGTCACAGAGAATGAACCAGAATTTGACAGCTCCCATAACGGATGAAGAAATACACACTACTTTATCACAAATAGAACCATCTAAAGCTCCTGAACCTGATGGGCTGACGACCTGTTTCTTCCAAACTTTCTGGCAACTGCTGGACCTAATGTGTTTAAGGCAGTGAGGTCATTTTTTAAAACTGGGCCAAATTTTACGGAGCATTAATCGTACCAATATTGCACTTATTCCAAAATTCACTTGTGCCATGAAGATGAGTCAACTGTCTTATGAGCTTATGTAATATCTCGTGTAAGATCATTGCTAAATTCTTTCAAAGAGACTTGTTCCTATTCTGCCTAAAATTATTGGTGAAGCCCAAAGTGCATTTGTTATAGGCAGACATAGTATTGACAGTATCCTGTTAGCTCAAGAGATTTTTCATCATTTGAAGAATCGGAGAAGAGGTAAGCCGTATTCGATGGCAATAAAAATTGATATGCGTAAGGCGTATGATAGATTGGAATGGAGGTTTTTCGAAGCAATTATAAGACGACTAGGATTTGATGAGATCTCAATCAGATAGGTGATGGCCTGTGTTACAACCGTTACATACTCTGTCATAGTCAATTGGGCTAGCAAAGGGTATCTAACACTGGTAAGGGGTCTATGACAAGGAGATCCATTGTTCCCGACACTATTCTTATTAGTAATGGAAGGACTTTTGGCTCTGATTCAAAAGCATTAGATGAAAGGAGGCTTCAAGGCATCAAAATATGTAGATAAGCACCATCAACAAGCCATCTACTTTTTGCAGATGACACTCTTAATTTTTTCCTCTTCCGAACAGAATTGGGACCAACTTCTTAGACTTTTATCTGTGTATGGAAACGCTTCAGGGCAATTGATAAACACAGACAAATCCTCCATCTTTTTTAGTAAAAATACCCCTTTCCCTGTATGACATAACTTATGCCATCGCATGGGTTTCAAAGTGGATGCTCGAGCAAGGAAGTATCTGGGACTACCAACAGAGGTGGGAAGGAATAAGATAGAATTGTTTTAGTATTTGGTGGATCGTGTGAAACAAAGAGTTGAGAATTGGAAAGAAAAATTGTTAAACTTGCGGGTAAGGAGGTTTTACTCAAGACAGTAACTGCCATTCTAACGTATGTCATGTCCTGCTTTCGTTTATCTCTATTCCTTTGTCGTGAAATTAATCAACTTATGGCAAAATTTTGGTGGGGAAATGGGGTAAAGGATAATAATATTCGTTGGGCATCAAGGAAAAAACTCACAGAAAAAAGCTATGGGGGATTGGGATTCAAGAATCTGGAGTTGTTTAACTTAGCGTTGTTAGCTAAACAAGGTTGGCATTTATTAGTTCGGGATTCTTCTCTATTGAAGCAAGTTCTTAAAGCGTGATATTATCCCAATACTACTTTTCTAAAAGCTAAGTTTGGTAATAATCCTTCACAGGGCTGGTGAAGTTTGATAAAAGGCCGAATCTTGTTGCATTTTGGTTATAGGTGGAGAGTTGAGAATGGGAAGGAAATTAATGTCCGCACTGATCCGTGGCTCCCTAGACCAAACACTTTTAAGGTAATATTCCCTATTGAAGATGATAATATTGAAAGAGTGGCAGATTTGCGAAATGCATCTAACGGTAGTTGGAACATAGAGAAAGTGTCTGCAAACTTTCATGAATTTGAAGCAGCTGAAATTCTAAAAATACCAATCTCAGAGGCAGACATAAAGGATAGATTAGTTTGGCATTTCACTAACACTGGTGCCTACACAGTGTGATTAGGATACAAATCAGCGTATGGAATGTTGAAGGAAAGAAGACTTCCAAAGAAAGGCACAGTGACCGGAGAACCTACCCATTTACTAGAAGAAAAAGGCTTTTGGCACGACTTGTGGAATATTAACCCACCAGGAAAACTCAAGCTGCTGCTATGGCATAGTTCGCTTAACCTTTTGGCGACAAGAGATAATTGACAAAAGAAAAGGCTAGATGTCAAAGGTTGCCGCCTCCTCTGCAATACTGAGGAAGAATCAATTCTCCACTTATTCAAAGATTGCCATTTCACGCGTGCTTGTTCATTTGCTTCACCGATAGCGAATGTAATTCAGCAAGCTTCAGGTATGTCCTTCCAAGCATGGTGGCATGATGTTGTTCAACTGTTAAAAATGATGGATTAGGGAACATAAATGGCAAGATGGGCCACGTAGATGGTTTGGAACATTTGGAAATGTCAAAATGAAAAGATATTTAATGGTAAGAGTTGTAATCCAATGGATGTTGTGAACAAGGTTTGGAGTAACTCTCTTGAGTATTTGAAATGCGAGGAGATGACCATAAAGGAAAGCAACTTTCATTTGTCGCCAAAGCACATGTATTGGAACTGTCCAGAACTGGGCTACATGAAAATCAACATTGATGGGTCATGGTCAGCAACTTCGGGTGAGGGCGGAATTGAAGCTGTTATTTGAGATGAAACAGGAAAGTTTATTGCAGGAAAAAATTGTACCTTAAACCATTGAGCAAGTGCCATAATAGTTAAGCTGTAGCAGCAAAGTAAGTTTTAAGGTTGGCTATTGTAATACCCCGAAAAATTTCTTTTCCTTATGCAAAAAATTGTATATTTTGAAGAAATAAATTTGTGGTCTTTTGTTAAAACTAAGACAATGAATATGGATTAATTCTGAAATTTTTGGTCGATGAACAGTACTTTTAGTCGATGAACAGTAACTTTTAGCTGATGAACAGTACTTCAGTCAAATGAACAGTAACTTTTAGTCGATGAACAATACTTTTAGTCGACAGAAATATACTTTTTAGTCGAATTTGAAGTTTTTAGTCGAATTTAAACCTTTTAGTCGAATTAAAACTTTTTAGTCGAATTAAAACTCTTTTAGTCGACTGAATAGTACTTTTAGTCGAATTTAAAGTTTTAGTCGAATTTAAACCTTTTAGTCGACTAAAACTTATGGTTTGCTTTGAATGAACAGTATAATTTTACCTTCATATAAATAGCCTCTTTGTTTTATTTTAGCCTTTTTGTTCTTGGTTTCTTGTTCCTTGGCGGAGGAGTCGAGGGAATAGAAGGCTTGGGAAGTTCTTTTGGAGCTAGAGTGGTGCTTTGAGGTTTTCTTTTGTTCGAAAGCTTGTTTGAGGTAGGGTTTGAACGTTCTTGCTGTGGTAAGGGTTTGTAACATTTTTGCTATGGTATGGGTTCCTTCTTTAAATCTGAAAAAGAGTTGTTGGAGTTGATTAATCTTATTTTGTAAGGGATTCTATCCTTTGATTTTGGCTTGGGTTTCCTTCTTTAAACCGGGAAAAATATTGAATTTTGATCAAGCTTGTTGTAAAAGGGATTTTATCATCGTTTTTGTTGTGGGAAAGGTGTCTTTCGGAATCCGAAGGTTTATTCTTCGTCAATTTTGGTTCATCTATATTTGTTTGCATTTGATTTGTCCCACTTTTGCCCTCTTTTGAGAATATTGTTTACCTCTTTTCATTTGTGCTTGATGATGCACATCATTGAATTCGTATATTTGTGACTGTCAATTTAAGATTGACACTGACTATGTTGAACAACTCTCAAATAGAGAGGGTCCTATGGACACACGTTTGTTATACTAGAGAGCCGAAGCCTCCTAGTATGCTCCGGAGCACAAATTTGATGTTTGATGTTTGGTTCGACATTTGGGTCTTATGACCACCATAGTCATCGTATGTTTGTAGCGTAACCTACATATAATTGAAATGTGTTTTGGGTTAAACGCTTAATGATGTTTGCTTTGGTATTTGGCCGTAAGATATGATTGCATTTTCGTACCTTCGGGTTTGTATTCGATTTGGGTTCCTTGGACCACCTTATGAACATTTAGTATATTTGATTCGCCTTATTTGCATCGTAGCCAATTGCTATACCTTGTTTGTATTGGATTTGGGTTCTTTGGACCACCTTATGAACATTTCGTATATTTGATTCGCCTTATTTTCATTGTAGTTAATTGCTATATCTTGTTCGTCAAATATTTGGTTTTGTTTTGGACTACGAATCATCGTATTTATTTTCCACTTAATGGGATATTCGAGCTCACCCCTCCTATTCGTTTGTTTTGTCCTTTACCACAGGTATCGGACGTGATTTTGGGCGTGACATGTTTGGGGGGAATTAGAGCATTTAGTTTTGTTAGTACCTTCGAGCAATGTAAATCATTTGAGGACTCTACCCGGAAGTGGGTTAGTTGGTTATGAGACTTGAAAATTGTATTGAATAGTAGAGTCTTGGTCATATTATTTGGTTTTAATAAATTTTGGTGAGGAAGATTGTTAGTTAAGAGTTTCCAAAGGATTGTATTTAACTCTTGGATCTTTGAGATAAGTAAGATTGAGATTTAGATAATGGTGTTTGTGGCATCGTAGATGCTTTGTTATACATTTATAATGATTATGTCATCGACGTGTTTGGGTCTTGGTTTAAAGACATGTATTGGACCCTGAAGTTAGAGTATTGATCTTATGAGCAAAATTGGATAATGAAATTCTTTTGGAGACCTTTACCCCGATATGGGTGATTTGATAGAATATATTCTTGTGTAATTTGTTTCACCGCTGCGTTTGGTAATTATTTTTGTAAAGGAATACTCAGTGGAATTATTTTGGTGAACAGAATGTCTTAGACTTTTGCTTGTGGAGATATTTTATCTTAAAGGGTTTAGTTGCTCTGTCTATACCGTTATCTTTAGAATTGCAATGGTATATAATGAAGTTTGATGGTAGTCGTTGCCTCTCTTTTTGGGGCGTGACAGTTATAGAATTGGGGCTTACTTCAATTATTTTGGAAGGAGATAACTCCAGCGTTATTAGCCTCTTACAAGGAAAATCTGGAGCCAGGTTGGAGGTTGACGTGGTGATTTTTTATTGTCTCTCTCTTGCCAAATATTTTCGTCACTGCAAGTTCTTTTTTTGCGGTCGTAGGGTTAATGAGGCAGCTTATGTGATGGCTGACATACTTGTAAGGAACTATATAGCATTACATGATGTCATGTACCACTCGTGTGGTTAGTTAACTCTCTCCGGAGAGATGTTGGGTTTTGTTAATTTTTATTATTCCTAAATATATTCATATCGATTGGGGAAAAAAATCGTACAAAAGGGTGGGGAAGTTGGCAACTCCCTCTTTTTTAGGGCTAACCAATGATGCCACTAGATCCAAACTTGATTTTATGTATGATAATTGCCTTATATGTCGATTGGTTTCTCATGACAAAATAAGTCATTTCACTATTAGACCTAGGCTTGAGTGTCCTTTTGTACACAAGAAGGGTTGTTCATACAACTCTCGATTTGTAAGAATCAAAACTTCATAATTAAGCTACATTCTCAATTTTGTAAAACCAAGAAGGTTTTATCTACTTATCTTTGTTAGTTTTGAATGTTTAATGACCGCCACACAAGGAAATGGTCGGAAATATTCTTGTACAATGCAAGAGAAAATTTTCTTTGTGAATTTCTTCTACAAAAGCATCGAGTTAGCATAATAATTTTCTCACTATAGCAGCATCATATACTTGATATTGTCATTCCAACTAAAAAGTCTCTTACATTTTAATACAAAAAGAAAAAAATATAAATAAGAACTGGCATGCCACAGAGTATATGGAACATAAATTTCCTTAACCAACCACAGATATCTTGGTCTTCATAAAAAATTAGCATTTGCTGCATTTCTGCAGTATCAACAGCTTCAAAAGAGAGCATCATAGCAAGCAAAGCAGAGTAGATTGTATCTTTGTTCCGAAATGCATCACCAATAATGTTACAAAATATTGTTGTGGTTTACGATATAATTTACCTATGGTTAGGAAGAACATATATAGTTATTGCAAAAGTACTGTCATCTAGATACTAATAGTGGTTACATGAGAAGAGATGTGTCTTAGTTAATAAATATAAATGATTTAACAGTCCAACAAGTACATAACAATAACTTGGATACGGAGAATGCTTTTGTTTTGCAGTGCTTTGGCGACCTCTTTCTATCTATTCACATGTCTGGACATTCATTTTTAAGGATTACAATGGTATACAATGTTGATAAAAGGTTTGTATCTATGAGCTCAAAGGCTTAAACCTTTGACAAACCCTTTCAGTTGAGTTTCGCTCTGGCTGAACCATTGAGCTATGTTTCAATTTTACATGAGACTGGCATGTCACTCTGCTTTGTGAAGTATGCTTAATTACAAACCATATCTTAAAATAAAAATATAATAATGTATTAACGCATTTATTTCTAGGGTAATAATACTAATCAAAGTAAGTATGCATGTCTTTCTAACGATGTTCCTCTGTCTATTCTAAGATAGACAACATGTCAAATAAAAGTTGTCTTCAAGCTAGTCAGTAGTGTTCTGGTTGGGCTCAGCCTCGACAAGGACCTCATGAATACTGGAAGAATGTAATCTATTGCGATGCTATAGGCAAACTGCCTAAGGCTCAAGAGGATACCAACCCAGAGTTTCCTTATGTTGTTCCTCTTTTCAGCTCGATGGAAAGGATAAAGCCAAACACTAAGCCTACCCTCAACCACCTAAGTTGCATTTAGCTTATGGCAGCAGAGTAATGGCAGTGTAGCCTTACTATGTTTTGATGGCAGTGTTCTCTCACGTTCTTTTGGCACCCACTCCTTCCCGTTTCTACCTGGAATTATCCACCAACATAATCAAAAGCCCAAGTTGTAGCAGTCCTTTTCCATCATCTCCCAAAGTTGTCCCATATGACTAAGAGCATGCTTGTCGCCTTTCCAGCTTTCCATTTCCAGACAAGCCTGCTTTACACATGTATATGTGAAACTTTTGTTTTATTAATTATGTAAATGAATTTAGGTATATGGAATGCATTAGTTTTGTTATGATTGTATGCTAAAGAATGGACATATTGTTCCATGGAAGAGATATTTTGCTCCTTTCTTGACCATTTGAAACAAGTCTTTCCGCATGTTTGTCTCGTAATCGACATAACAAAATAATGTTGGGTCTCCAATGTCTTTCTTACTACTCAAAGTGTTCATGTAAATCTGAATAGAAAGTGAAGGAGAAAAGTTTGAAATATGTTTTTCTATTTCTCCAACGACACAAAGGATATACCAAAGCGAGTAAATAGACATGTCTCATTCAATGAACACCCATCATTTATATATAAGTTATCCAAAGGGCTAATTACACCCATGTCCCTGAGGTTTGGGGGTAATTACACGCGAGGACACAAAGTTTCAAAATGTAACACTTATGTCCATTGATAAACGGAATACAAAAATACTTAACGGTTTTAACAAAAAGACTTGATTGCCCCTGACTTTAAAATCAATTACCCACTTAATTTACTGTTTATTCTTCCTCTCCCCACACCCAGCACCCACCCCCACCCCCCGCGCCCCCACCCCACCCCCACGCGTCTGCCTCTTCCTCTCCCCACACCCAGCACCCCCACCCCCCGCGCCCCCACCCCACCCCCACGCGTCTGCCTCTTCCTCTCCCCACAACCAGCACCCACACCCCCCCACGTCGTCTGCCTTCCCCTTCCCCGTCAGCGCAGTAGCAGGCCCTCCGGCGAGGCACCGGCGCCGCAAGATCGCGGTTGCACTCCTGATCTGCCTGTCGCCATACCGGTCGCCACCATCACCGCCCCGACCTACCTCCGTACCCCGCGCCGTCCGAGATCGCAAGCATCACCGAGCTACATCGCGATACCGGCCTCTTCCGTCGAGATGCGCACCACCGTGACCACCAGCAAGGCAGCGCCATCACCACCACGATGGGCTTGCACCATCGCGCCCACCGGTGCGATCACCGTCGTTGCAACGGCCAGATCTGTCTCCTTCCCATCCAGATCTGTCTCCTTCCCGGCGGTGTGGGTTTGCCAAGGCACTTGCCGGAGGCGTCTCGGCAGCTTGGGTTAGCCAAGGGGCTTGCCGGCGTGGTGGGGTGGTTCTGTAGGATGGTGGGGCGAGGGGGGCTGCTGGCGGCGTGGGGCGGCGGAGGGAGGCTGCCGGCGGTGACTTCAGATTTAGGGTTTAAATTGTGGAGAGAGAAAATTATACTTTTTGTGACGATATACTGTACAGGGTAGTATTGCCATTTTCAAAATACGTAATGACGAAAATTATACTTTTTGGACGGAATACTGACGGTTGGATAAAAGTGTTACTTTTTTTAACGTTTTTGGTCACGTATGTTACATTTTGAAACTTTGTGTCCTCGCGTGTAATTATCCCCAAACCTCAGGGACATGAGTGTAATTAGCCCTTATCCAAAAGATCGGAAGGATCCAAAGTCCATGGAAATTGACCTTCAAATAAATACTAAATTTAAATAGTGTTGCAAGTTTGTTAACGTGTTCAAGTTGGTAATGCCAAAGTTAACCTTTTGCTATCATGCTACCATGAATTCTTATAACGAACCCCTGACCTTTCATGTCCATTATTTCCTTAGCTTGCTTGGACAACCGATGAAAGGCAATGTAATTGAGTTTCTAGGGAATTGAGTCTCTAGTGCAAGGAAGTCTTCGTTCTCAGGAAAATGCATGAAAATTGAACTCACCTCCTTTTGTCTCAGCCTTATAAATAACAAACACAAAACCAAATGTTCCAACGGTCCAAAAGCTTACATGAAAGACAACTTGCCTTTTGTTTCTTATATTGCCTCGTTCTGAGCAATCTTTTCAAATTTGCACTTGTTGGCCAATATTGGCTATAAGAGCAAAGACAAACAAGATCAAGATTTTGATCAGTGTGAAGGAACAAATTCATGTATCCAACTATGACAGGAAGTTGTGGAGCAAATTTTTAAATACCAGTGAATGACTTAGAATGCTTAATATTTCAAAGAAATGTGTATCCATATTGAAACTCCAACTCCATCATATCATCAACCAGTATATTTAAAAAATTTTACTTTTTTGTGTCTTATAAATTAATTAATGGAGGTATATAAACTCAGTGCCAAGGAAAAGAGAAGGTAATAAGTAAAAGAAGATAGGAAAAACGTAAAAATGTTAGGCAGGAGTGTGTATAACTATGTGTACATGATGGTGGATAGGTGGCAGTGAGGTAAGTGGTGAGAATGATGCACGTAGAACAATAGGAGAGGGAGAGAGGACGACAAGGGACCTAGGCAATATAGCATTTTTGAATGCATCATTGCCTGTGAGGTCTTGCTTAATCGCTTTAGCCTTATATATGTTGGATATAAATCCGTTTTTTGGAACAGAATCGCACTTTCTTATATAATACAATAATTATTAAAATATAAATTTAATAATAACACGTAACAATATAAAAAGGAACAATCTCACTAAACTATGAAATCAAGTCAAGGCTTTCTCCTAAAAGGTGTATTTGCGCTTTGCCGAACCAATGGTTCGATGCGATGGGCTTAACAACATACAACCTTCATGATTAGTCTATAGTATTATCCCCGTTTGCACCGTTTGCAACGGAGACTCTTGAACAACCCTCTTGACTTTCCTCTTCCATGACTCACCAAATATCAAATTATATAAATACTAAAATATCAAAGGGTTGTAGTTAAATTTTGGGGTGATACTTAATGAGAAGTGTGTGTCTCAGGTGTGTGAAGAAACAAGTGAATGTTGTGTGTGCTAATGTGTTGACCGAGACACATATATACAGGGAGGGAAGGAGGTGAAATCTTGGAGCCAAAGGCTCAAAGCTTGGAGCCAAAGTGTTGGTTTGTGTGGAGCCAAAGCAATGGAAGGGGCATCCATGGCTTCTCCATAGCCCAGCAAAGAGAAAAAGAAGTGGGGGTAAGGTGTGTTTTGAAACACACATAAAATACAACAATCCCCCACATGTTTCAAAACACATACTCGATAACGGAAGATGAGATGAGAAATTATGCATCGGCGAGGTGTCACGTGGATTGAACCTTTTTTAGGATAAATGAGCAGGAACTCACTGAAATACGATGGTAGAGCGAATACTCTTTAAACTCGTTAAATCTTTCTCACTCAGCCCGTGGTCCGATTTCAACTGTAATAACCTACTAACTGTAGATAATCGTGTGTGTTTTCAGATTTCATTATCCCTTGGGGATTGTCATCGTCGCAATAGTCACCCCAGTCATAATTTGCATCCCCAACATCCATAATCATATCTCGATAATCATATTGGGCCTCCTCCCTAACTTCAGCTTGACTAGCCCGGTTGGATGACACATTACTATCTTTTCCCCTTGCTGCGTCCACCATGTGTATCCACCCATAAAACTGTATTGGAGAAGATGTATTGTTACCACTATTCTTTTTCTCTAATGCAACAACTGACATACACTGCACAGACACCTTATCTTATCAAAGTCAACATATGTCGGATTCGTGTAAGTGAACTCGAGAAATTCATCGACGCAATCCTTGAAATCATCATCATTTTTTCTTTTCATCCCATTTCGATCGTCCGACATGACAACTAAGATCACTATATACCACCTTAAATTAAAACTGATAATTAGGTAGGGTCGATATGAAAATGAATGCATCCATGTGACAACATATCTATACCCCCTCCGTTCTCTAATAGGTCGTAGTCATATTCCATTCAAGAAAGCACATGTTTATAAAACAGTTACCAACTCATGCTTAGTCTTATGTCTACGGAAAATTCGGAAGCAGCTCCCTGTATTTCTCCCAGTACACGACATCAATTAGGTGTTCTAACATCCGTCTAATCGTGGTCTTACAAGATTTAATGAATGTTAGAACACCAGATCTGTGTGCACTCGGAGAAATACTGGAGAACGTGTGCCAAATATCCATGACATAAAACAGAGAGCATGAGTGGATACACTATTTTATAAATACTTAGCTTTTTCAAATTATCCAAACAGGACATCCAAACGCTTATTACGAAGCATTACTTTGTAAGGAGTACCTTTGAACGGAAACTAAGGGTTTTTATGCATGCATGCGTTTAAAAATTGATAAGATTCAACCATATTATAGAAAGCTTGGCTTTCCCCCATTTTATGGAAATCCAGCCAACTAACTGACGAGTTCCAAGATTTCAAATTTCAAAAAGATAGAATCATTAGGTTGATTTGCAAAAACTTGCCATAACCAAAATGATTCATTTAGAATTCGTTGATAACGAGTTGTAACCAACTTGTTGTCAATGGACTTCACAAAATAACAACAAATATTCCTAATGCGGGAAGCCGACTCACATTTCTTAGTGGAATATAGAGTTCATTTGCGGAGTTGATATTATCCTACCTGTGATTGTGATATTGCCATGTAGGGACACGATTTATGATTAATATTTAGATTTTAATTAGGGTTTAATATAAAGTTTGGTTTAGGGTTGTATATATTAATTTAGGGATATGGTTTAATTAGGGTTAATTAAGTTTACGTGGTGCTTATTAGGGTTACTTAGGGATGTATTAGGTTTTGGTTAGGTTAATTAGGGTTTCAAAAGAAATAGTGCTCAAGTTTTAAAGAGAATAAGCTTTTGAAAATTCCACACCCTTAAAAATGAAGGCCAATAGTCTTATTTATAGTGCTCAGGGTCACAAAATCTGATCAGATTGCCAATCTGCAAGGCTGGAGATAAGTATGAATAAAAGGTAAAATTGTAGATTGACGAAAGTCAATTAATCGGCCGGTTAATCCAATTAATTAAAATTATGATTTTTTTTTCAAATTTAGAGGTATTATCTGACCCTAATTTTGATAATTATCTCTGATTTTGTAAATGAGATGTCATAGATTTGGGATAATTCATCTTCAATGATATACTTGAATGATTTAATTCCTGCATCAGGGATAATTCACAGATTGTCTCCCCAAATTATCTAGACAAATTAAGTAAAATAAAATTTAAATCTAGGCACCGTGATGGACTTAACACAAACAGACCAGACCAATTCACTATCTGGACCATTAGACAAGACTGAATATTGGACTGAATTGCTAAAATGGACTGGACTAGATGCGTAACAGTTAGACTAGAGTGGATTAAATTAATTAATGAAGTCACATTACTACGCTTAAATTCAATAATGGATTGTCAACAGAGTCCCTCGGTAAGGGAGCGGGATCTCGCGAGCGGGCGGACATCACCTAAAAAACACATTTCTGTAGGGAAACACACAAAAAAAAAACCACAAGACTTAAAATAGACTCAAAAACTCATACAGAAATGAGGTCAAACCTTTGTGGGACTTCCTATGTATCCTTGAAGGAAGAATCAGACCAACGTAGTTCAAACTACTCCCTCTGTCCCACATAAACTGATCATATTACCCTTTTGGGCAGCTCACAAAATTTGCTGACTTTCTAAATTAAGAAAGATTTTGTAGATATTTTTTTTTCATATTTACCCTTTTTATACTTTTTTACTCTGTTTCTCTCTCTATATACTAATTGTCTACCAATTCATTTTTTTCTCTTTCTTGACCCATTTTCTTACACTTTTCTATTCTACTTCTCTTTCCACATTTAACACTCTACTAACTCATTTTCTCTCTCCTATCTCACTTTCTTTCCCTATTCCCTCTAAAGGTAGAATGAGAAACACACAATATATGACCTAATTTATTAATCTGCTTACAAAAAAACTATTGATTTATGTGGGACGGAGGGAATAACATACATATATTGTTCGAAGCCGGAGCCAATGGTAACAATGATTGGTCATTGAACAATGGGTGCATCTTTAGAAGTCGAAGCCAACACTAACAACGGTTGGTCATCGAAGGATACAAAGTCTAGAACTGTATTGGAACCAAAGCCTCAAAACTCAATGAAGAGCCGAAGCTAATAGTAATAACAATTGGTCGCTTAGGGCAATGAGAACAACGTATCTAGAAGCCAAAGCAAATAGTAATAAGATTGGTCGTTTAGACACACATGGGGCTTATGACTAAGAGTTGGAACCAATAATAACAATCATTAGTCGTCTAGCAGTAAGGGTGTATCCCTAGAAGCTGGAACCAATAATAACAACCATTTGGTCATCCAGGGACACTGAAGACTGGAGCTAGGACTGTAGCTAGAAGTAGAACTGCCCGTTGCTGGCGCCCCCAAGATGAGTTGAAAGGGTCGATGGACAGGAAAATACCTTTGGCCGTTGTTGGAGCCCCGAAAGACAGGTTGAAAATGTCGATGGACAAAGTTATATATATATATATATATATATATATATATATATATATATATATATATAGTGTTGCTTAGATACAGAAAGACGGAGATATCACTCAAAGAAAGAGCCAACAATCCCAGGCAGGCAGTTGGTCGTTTAGTGTTAAACATATCAATATACTTGATATATAGAAAATGTTACTTTTAGCAACATGCACGGGATCCTATACTGGCCTTACACCGTATAAAAACTCACTTAACTGAGCAATAGACTCATAACTTGGATTGCATAACAATCTGCGGATAGGGTTATGAACATGCACAGTCAAGCAAGTAAGCACACGAATGATGGATAAGGACGCTAAGTGGAATGAATATGTATCATGTGCAATACGCAAGCAGGCAAACACACAAACTTATGATATCATATTGATGATGCAAACACATAAAACACACACAAGCATACAAGCATGCAATTTACACTTGGAATTTCTTTGTTATCCTTTTATTTTTCATGGTTTGAAAACCGGCTGATTGAACAGAGGACGTAAAAGTTTTGAACTTTCAAAATTTTTAGTCGAAAATCGGACGGCAAGTCAGAAGATTTTTTTTCTTGAAAAGTTTAAAATTTTGGGATGAAAAATGGCCGATTAGTCATCCATGATGAAATTTTTGCAAGCTGAAAACCGACAAGTTGGGTCAACCTTGTTGACTAACCGGCCGGTTAGATCCTTAGCGTATAAACTCCAATCCCACCTCATTCTCTCTAAAATTTCTTCCTTTCAAGAACTTTTAACTGTGTAATCTATCCCTAATTAGACCCTTAGCGTATAATTTCCATCAATCCTCCTCTAATTTCCCCAATTTTGAAGAATGACCAAATATATTCGCACAAGAAGAGCGCATGAGGGAGGCCCACAAATTGGTAAAATCTTTCAATTTTAGTCCGAAGAATTGGCCGGAAGACCACTCCTTGCTAACTTCTGACCGAGGAGTGCACCTAAGCAAATAATTTTTCGCCAAGGAGGTAAGTTTCCCAAGAATTTTCTATTGTTACACCCATTCTTTCACCTACCGTCACACACACACACACACACACACACACACACATGCCCATGCAAAGTAGGATCCACATGTTTAATTTTTCCTATAATTCATGCGTGAAACAAACGTTTATTATGATTTTCCCTTATTTTTTTTGTTGTACATCCCCTCCCTACGAACTTGTGCTATAGGGGCTCCTGTAACTTAGTTAGAGAATGGTGGGTAAATATCCCTGTTCCCATTAATAATAGGATAGCAGTAACTGGTTTTGATCTCTTCCTTGATGGGTTGCATGTCTCGACCCTCAGCAAAAGACACCTTTTATGTCCTGGTGAGCGTTGGTTGGGATTCCACCAACATTTTTTTACATGCCGTTTGGGGAGGGGATGATATCGGTGTTTATGCTTGAGGAAGGCTTATACCTTGGGCCCATGATCTCAATAAAGACCCGGAGCTCGTGGTTTAATTTCTCGGTTATGAACCGTGCACAATATGAGATTATGAATTTGGAGGGACCCAGAGCCAATGATTGACCAGTTTATCCTGAATTTTTGCTTTATGCTCTATGGGAGACCCTTTTCAATAATGGGATGATTTTGTTTAGTTATGGTGTCTACAAGCTTTGGAGAATATAGAGGAGGCTGGGGAGTCCGACTGGGGTACTCCCGCTTTGGCATATTTGTTTTGGTCTATGGGTGCAGCATTGTAGAGCAGTCCCCCAGCTTTATGGGATACCATGAAATTTAGGAGGTATGTCCATGCTCCTTAAAATCTTTTCTAATTATTCTCCTACATTAGAGATGTCAAACGGGCCGGGCGGCCTGCGGCTCGGCCCGACCCAGCCCGAAAAAAGCCCGGGCCGGCCCGGCCCTGCCCGTTCATGAACAGGGCTGCCCGGAGGAATTTGGCTTAGGGCCTGGGCTTGGACCAGGCCAAAAAAATCTGGGGAAAAGCCCGGGCCCAGCCCGGCTCGGTTCTGGCCCGGCCCTGGCCCGGTTCCGGCCCGGTTCTGGGCCCGGTTCTGGCCCCACCTGTTTGAATTTTTTGTTTTTCCCCCTTTCTCTCCCCCTTTTCCTCCAACGGATATATTCCCCCAAAATTCCACTTTTACCCCCCAACAGCAATATAACGGCTAGTTATGTGTTCAGATTTTATTAATAAAGATCACCAAGAAGAGTAAGAAAAGATTTAACATATAGCAAAAAATAAAATGAGAGACAAATAAATATATCTATACATACATACATATATATGAATATTACATATAATGAAATAAAATGATAAAAATTAGATTTGTCAAAATTTGAAAATTGGACATGCCTAAAGATGAAATTTAAAATTGAATAACAAGAAAATTTAAAAAAAAAATTAAAAAAAAGGGCCCGGGCCGGCCCAAGCCCGGCCCTAGAAATTGGGCCTAGGGCCAGGGCCTGGACCGGGCCTAGCATTTTTCCTCAGCCGGCCTGGCCCGGCCCGGCCCGGATGGCTGCCTCCCTGGCCCGGCCCCGGCCCAGTTTCGCTTCAAGCCCGATGGACCCGGGCCGGGCGGCCCAAGCACGGCCCGTTTGACATCTCTATCCTACATGCTCTAGGCATACCACATGTGTTGTATACGCACATATTTAGGCCTTAAGTCCTAGGTTCTTAGGCTTCTTGACTGGGGAATGAGCACACTGATGAGACTTTATTGACGATGTATCGATGGAACTTCAGAGATGAGATGGTTGGGGCCTTGGATATGGTGTATGAGGATAGCTTCAATGGACTTACTAAGCATCCGATAAGTAATTTACTAATTTCTGAATTATTTTTCATTTTACGCATGCCTATTGAATTCTTACCATTCAGCTCTTTTGTTTCTAGCTACCCTGTCCGGATAGTGGAGGGCAATAGATTCTCTCCCAATTGGTTGGGCCGTAGGTGCTATGATTTACTTGAGGAGTATCCCGAGGAGCTGGTCCGCACTTGATGCCAGATACTGTTAATGAGGCCTCCAAGAGGATTTTTACTTAAGATACAGGGTGCTCTTTCAGCACCATCAGGATGTCAAGGCGAGTTGGACAAGAGTTTGAGGCAGAGTTTATTTAGGGGCATTGCAAATCCTCCTTTAGGTGGTCGAATGATCCTCATGCCTACCAGGTTTTTGTGAGAGAAGACTTGGCCCCTCCTTCAAACTCGGAGTGGCTGAAGAAAGTGTAGAGAGCTAAGGCAGCCCAGGAGAAAAAGGTGAATGGAAAATAGGAGGCGCAGTTGGCTGAGCACATCCCATTCCCTACGTCGACAGTGTAGATCTTTTTGAAGGGGAAGACCGAGGAGCAGGAGCTGAGTCCCCAGTCAGAGAAAGACTTTGAGGTGTTCGAGATTAATGAGTTGGCTAGAATCCACATGGTAAGTTCTAGGCTTGAATTGATTGTTTCATCATTATCTATTCTTGCTAGATTTTAATTATGTGTCCTCTCTTAATATAGGTCCCTGTTCAATTCTTAGAGATGCACCACCACCATTGGCCACCGCCACCGCAAACCACCACAAAAAAAAAACAAAAAAAAAACTAGGTTATCAAACACCCAAAGAAAAAACAAAAAAAAAATTTGGTTATCAAACACCCACTTGTTTTTGTAAAAAAAATAAAAATTAAACTGCTCTTTAATTTTTATTTTTTTTTGGAAATTGAAAACAAAAAAAAACATTTTGTCAAACGGAGCCTTAGTGCTTTGGTACAAAAAAATCATTTTTTAAACACTTAGACTAAATAGGGTTCTATTCATGAAAATATCTTTCAACAATTTATGGAAAAACCAGGAAGAGAAATTCTACAAAACTTGGACTATGGGATATATGCACTTCGCTAATTTGGAAATTCTTTCTTTTTTGGTGGTTCGAGGCTAGTGGAAGGGAAGGGGCGAGGGTGAAAGTGTCGTGACCCAAACCCACACCTGGATCCGTGAGCCAGGTGTGATCAGCCGCAGGCCCATTGAACTCTCACCAAGGGCACTGCCAAGCCTCACTCGCTAAAAATTACTACAAACTGCAACAGAAATAAAACATTTATAATTCAGAATACAACTTTTTTATAATTTCAGTACAATACCTTTTACAATAACCCTTAAGCTAGGGCTCAAAGTCATCTAGTGGAGTCTCCAGAGCTCCACTCTAAAGTTCCAATCCCTTGCTCATCACCTTTACCTTACTTTAAAACCTGATATAATGAGCGGGCTTTCACGTGCTCAGTAAGTAACCAGTGACCCAACTAGCCGGGCAGTAACATGTCAGAAAATCAGTCAGTCTACTGAATACCAAAGTTACAGATAGATAATCCTTTAAAGCAATGTAGGGCAATTTATTACATAAATCACAATACAGTATAAGGAAAATAGCTCTTAGGGCATAAAGAATCACATAGCATGAAAAAGGTCGTCATAAGAAAATTCCAGTCTAACACCAACTCAAATGGTATAATGCAGCCAGTGTTTGTTCGCACTGACTTGAACCCGGAATCCCACTTCGGTATAGTAATCATTGTGGAAGCAAAGGTGACCACAAGCAACAGTACTGTCCCTCAACATCCCGTCCAGTTAACAAGGACCAAAAATCTAACTTTCCCTCAATAGATATGGGACACAACAACTGAATAAGAAAAAATCGCCCATTTCATTCTATCGTAAATAAAGTCGATGAATCACTAATTGTCAAACCATCCCCTCATTTCAATAATCAACTGAAACCTTTCAAATCCAAACATATCAAATCCAAAAGCCAATCTAGTTTGCACTACAAATTTTAATTCCAAAATTCCGCCCCCGATTTTAGCGAGAAGTAAATGTTGCTAAAAGCAGTTTGTACTTGTTAAACACTTCTTTCACTTAATAAACAGATAAATGTTACTAAAAGCATTGCATTCTTATGAGAAATGGTGATTTCTCAAAAATAGATAACATATAAGTTGTATATAAAAAACTAGATGGATCGAAAGGTCACTTATGAATTTCCTCGGCATTGAAATCCGGCGCGACGATCACGCTGCTACATCATACTAAAAGAACCACCAATCCATTCTTTTTATCTCCATATACTCAGCTTTGCTATAACCCAATCAAGATGCAATATCCCCATTGAACATCTCCTCAAATATTAAATTGCTGCATTCAACTATCTGACCTTTACACGCCCATCAAATATCATGTCCCGTCTCATCATGTCTCTCTTTTGAGCATTTTATCAAACAGTTGACAAGCTTTTCTCAACTAACTCGATGTCACTAACCCACCAAGCATACCTTAACGGTATAGGTTTCCTCAATATCAAAATCTTTGGCGCGACGATCACGCTGCTACGTCTGACTAAAAAACCATTAAGCCATTACGTGCTCCTTTTGAACAAACCAATTCTCTACGAGCTCATCTCTAGTCTTCTGAAAATCCATTAAACTCGATCTTATCTTTTTTTTTCTTTTCTGCACAAGCTCTCTCATTCTCACTCTCAGCTTTCCAAACCTACCGAGCACATACACACATACCTATATTGGCTAACAACTATCAAATGGAAACATGCTCAACACCTTGTTTTCAAAACGAAAACGCATAAACACACAACACAATTGTTCAAACCAAAGCCCACATATATACATCGTATGACATATCCGCACAACTCGCCTCCACCAATCATTTCCAAACTTGTTACTTTCAAAATCCTCCAATTTACCTAATACTCGTACCTCTATAGGACACAAATGCACAATTAACCTAAACACGAACTGTAGACCCCCTACACAACTGTACACTCATTACACAGTCCAATCGTACTGCTACACACATATTGCACACATCCACAAGCATAGGTGTTCCCCACAGAAGCATAAGGATACACCTACAATAGGACAAGGTACACCCACACCAGCACAGGATACACCTGCACCCCACACACCCCACACTGTATACACACAAATACACATTGTACACCTACACACTGTTTACATGCAAGCACATACCACATACACCATACCCATATACACACCTTTGCATACACAGAATACACACATACAAAGACACATATCCAGACACACAATACACATGCACCCAACCCACTACCCGAGCACACACACACACACGCACACACACATTTGCACACACAGAATACACACACAACACACATGCATGTACACACATATTTATATAGTACACATGCACATGCACTCTACTACCCTATAACACACACACACACACACACACACACATTATAACACCCTAAAAATTCGGAGCTTCATCGCCCCGAACTCTCGCAGCGTTAACCTACCACTTCACATCAAACCTGTCAAATCCTGTTTACTAACCCATACTTCAAAGCATTTAATAGACATCAACTCAAACTCTTCAAAATATAAGATTACAAAAAGAACTTCTTAAACTTAAATTATTAAAACTTAGGTTCTTTATAAAATGACAAGCTAATAATGTTAACCCACGTAGGTGTCTTATTACACAGTAATGGTGGGCTCACCAGAATCTCACATAGACTCTAAACCTATTTCTGAGCATTCTACAACTAATCATTTGTAGAAGGGGGTTGAAGGAAGGGTGAGCTTTTGAGAGCACAACAAGATCGTTCAAGGACAACTAAAAGAATTACAAACGGTTCAGGAGTCTAAAAGAATATAATGTTTCAAAACATTTCAATAATTAGGAACAGTTGATAAATTTCAAACCGATCATAATTAATCATACGCATATACCAAAAAAGACCAGGACAATCATAGACAGACACCAAAAATGATCATTTGAAGACCATTTTTCAAAGTCATCATTCAAAAATGCAATGGTGATTTTTCAAATGAATTTAGATACTTTAAAGGGCAATAGAGGAAGGATTTCAGACAATCACAAATAGTTTGATCACAATATAAGGAGGAGTTTTACTGAATCCCCTTCAATCTGATAACAAGACATTCATTTAAACATCATTCTCAAATCAATCATTGTAAGATATAATGTAAACAAATTCAAAGATATTGATCCTGGGCAGAGGCAATGTTGTTCGGGCAATGCATAGATGTACTCATGCATGATGTACAATAATAACTAGCCTTTTCCATCGATCAAGGGTCTAGCCTGCGTTCCCTATAGGAAGCAGTAACAATTTTTTTCTTATAACGCCTCTTTTAGAATAGACCCCCAGGTCAACACATAAGGCACAATCATAGAATCAACAATAAATTCAGTGCTTAACTTGTAATAACAATGAGCATCAACATGAATTCAAACAAACGGTATCAATTAGGGTGTAAGTGATACTATATGAATTCATCACATAGAATTCAAGAACAGCCACAAATAAATAACTAGAACGATTACGAACAGTAATCGAATTTAGGCACAACAATTCAGAAGAAGAAATGCAGCAAACATTGAATTTGCTCAGCATGCAATAACAGACGAACATCGATAGGATTTCCAAATAACCGATATCAAGTCCATTATTGGGGCTTTCTTGGCAATAACATGATGACATCAACACATATCTCACTGTTTGACAATAGTCATAGACAAATCGAAAGGATACTTATGAACACAAGTTATCAAAATTAGGATTCGTATAGAAATCCTTACCTAGGTTTAGATGGAAACACTCACCTAGATCCGAAAATAAGCTAGTCTAACCATAAAGTCTGTTACTTTAACTTAAACGGAACATTTCAATTCTTAGTATAAAATATATACTATGATACTATGAATTTAATAGCATACTCCCAGAACGGTCCCCTAACCTAATATGTTAAATTACCAAAATATCCCTTAAGTGTAAAATTACCAGAAACACCTCTCTCACACTTACGTAAAAAAAAAGCCTTTTTGTAAGTAAAATAACTAAAATATCCCCACCGTATATGAATTTACACAAAATTACCTTTAATAGGCAAAATTACCAATATGCCCTCTTTGAGTGACAAATTACCAAAATACCTTTGGGGATTCCTAGCATCAAAAAAATCTTAAAACACATCAAAACAGTATTTTAAGCAGCCTGGACTAAGGCTAAAAAGTATTTTAAAAAATTTTTGCCCAAAGATCCTGCCTGAACAGGTGTCTTGACCAAGCGCTCAGAAGCCGGTTCTGTTAAAAAAACCTATCAGCCTCTGAGTGGCACAAAATTTAGATAATGAAACATCTCATTAAAATAAGGTTTGCCTAAATTTTTAGATTAAAATTAGTTTGTTATCCTAATTAACTCGAGAATAATTTTTAATCGATACCCTAATTTGGCATCCCTTGCAGACACCAAAAGTTTCCAAATTTTTCCACAGCGTACATTTCATAAAAACAACGAAGGTTACTGTTTTGGACTTTGTCAGATTTTGATTCGAACTATTTATAAAAAAATTACACAAAACCTGGTAACTTAACCCACCCACCCCTTCCTTTTTAGTGACAATTACAGCCAACTGTTCAAATCAACACACACACACACACACACGCACACACACACTACTTCACATAAGCACACGAACAGGTGCATGGGTACGCGTGCGCGGACATACACACTTTTCTTCCTCATTTTGCTGAACACGCGTACACAACTAATTAACACATACACCTACTGGTAGCCACAACCATAGATTAAAAACACTTACATATCCCGAATTACACTTAATCCTACACATTAACACCCCCATACACATATTACACAAATAATCATACACAACACACCTACCCAAACACTGTCCATTCACACACTCTTTACACCCAACAAACACACACCCTATCACACACTAACACACAAGGCACACACTCAACCATACAAACCTCACTTAATTTCCCTCTTACACACACTTATACACCTCTTACCACACATACACGTACTTCACAGCATCTAAACACACACATAGAGCACCGCAGCAACGTGCTTCACTCACTCACACACACACACACACACAGCATACAACACACACACACACACACACACACACACACACACTCACACTTGCACAAAATACAAAAAATACAACACACAAACACGCACATATTATACCCCCCGACATAAAATCACATTAGTCACACATTCGCGCGCACACAATGAACACACTCACACTACACACACAGAACCCCTCCCCCCCCCCCCACACCAAATATACACACCAAAAAGGAGAAATTACCCTTGGAATTCTTATGATTTTGCCTCCTCTTCTTTCTATGATTCTTCTCTCTACCGAAGCTCTGTTTCTTGTTTATCTTTTTTTTTCTTCTCGAATTTTCATTTTCCTCCCATAAATTCTTTTTTATTCTTTATTCTCTTATGACTTTATCCTTTTATTTATTTATAATATAATTACATTAGTCATTACATAACCTAGTACGCGGTGGCATTACCTTATAATCCATTTTCCCAAAATTTGACACATAATGCCTAACTTTCAAAAATTGCAATATGGCTCTCCAAGTTTTTATAATTACAAAATGACCCTAAAAAATTTTAAAATTATATTTTTGCCCCAAAATATTTTAAGCTTCCATGCTCTACTAATACCCAAGCCTTGCTCAAATTTATCTCCCATTTATCTTTGGGTCACATATAATTATTTTAAACAGCTCCAGAAAATGCAGGATATTACAAACACGCACACACACACATACAGCCAAACGTGGCTATAAAACACACATGCACCAACACGTAGTAATATCCCGAACTTCGGAGCTATTGAAAATAACCATCTGTTCTTCAAAAAATAAATGGGCGATAATTTTTGGCGATGTTTGAGTATTAGTAGACTATCAAAACTTAAAAGAATTTCAGGTAATTTTGAAATTTTTGGGGACATTTTCTTAATTTTGAAAAACTTTGGGAGCATCAATGTAATTAGTGTTTTTAGTGATAAAAAATAATGAAATGAGTGATATTGTATGTTTTAGTGACATTTAATTTAATTAATAAAGATTAGGTGAGTTTGGGGGCAAAAATAAAAATTTTGCTATTTTTGGGGCTATTTTGTAAAATTTGAAAATTGGAGGGGCATTTTGTAATTTTTGAAAATTATGCCTTATGTGTCTATTTTTCAGAAAAGTGGGTGTAAGGAAATGCTGCCCCCTTCTTGTTTGATTGATCTGATGACAAACCTAATTAATTATAGAATAATAGATTGGATTAAATCTCTCTATCTTAAAAGTCTAACCACTGACGACAACGCAAAACACGTGCCAACCACTGACGGCAGCTCCAAACGACACCATGAACAAACACCTGCTCCTCTTACCCCAATTGACGTCACTTCTCATAGACAGCCTACTCTCAACATGGACATTCAAAAAACCATCCTCACATAAGGAATACCAGGCTCTGAAACAGTAATCGCAGGCCAATCCACAGGTCATCTACAGATTGGTACATCAAGAATTTATCTGCAACCCAGTTTTTGGTCCTTTGTGAACACCCCCAGAAGAAATACCAGGCTGTTAAACGGCGAATCAGAGGTAAAACTGCAAGTCATCTACAGATTGGTACTTCCACAATTCATTTGTATTTATAGGTCAGTCTTTGATTAAACAAAATTGCATTCAGTTCACTTTTGATTCTTCTAGACATGCATTCAGTTCTTTGATGTTTAACCATGACGTGTCGGATCAATCTATTGTACATGGTATTGCTTCCTCTTCGATTATCGCTGTTCCCTCAGATACAGCCTATCATCACGATTCACATATACGCACACGTATGATGAACTTTAAATCTATGATTTTGATTTATGCACACGGACATTCTGGTTGGTTGGTGTTACCATCTACTTTATTATCTAATGGTGGGCTTTCAAGGGCTACATCTTAGAGCTGCTACAGAATGTCATCTTCCAGCATATGAGGGACATACTTGGTTTTAATCTTTGGAAATAAGAGCCAAAAAGGGTATAGACCATGGGCTTCCATCGCTTTTACAATATACAATGGGATTAGCTTTGCTGTAGACTATGCCTATGTGCTTGCGATTGGAAGGAGTCATAGGTGACGAATGAGTGACTATTAAGGAGTACTTGACTTATGAAACGTGGGAGCAACATTTGTAGAAGATAGAGGCGCTACATGCAATATGTATGGGAACATTGTTGGAGATTCTTAAAGGAATAAAAGTTTAGTGCAAGTTAACATTCCCTGAAACTACATTAACAGACCAGGCAACAAGTTGGTAAGAGGGAATTAAGTTAAAAAAACAGGTGATCTTAGAAAGTATAGGTGATTTTCATAATTAATTGCATCCAAGGTGGTTTTTGGTAATTTGATTGAGAGAAGACATCCCTTAAATTCCACATGTAACTATGTGTTTTCTCCATGCCCGCTCAGTAGATTGTGCAGCTTAAAGTCGTACGCATACAGAGTATTCAAGAGTGCGTGAAAAAATCAGCACTGATAGCATGCGAAAGTGCAGTATACCTAGGCCGCGTTGACCTCTCAAATCGAGGAATTAACTCGTGGACTGGGAACCCTTTGGTTTTAAGTAAATAAGTCTCATTAGATTAGCTTCACGCTTTGATCAAGCAGGTTTATTGAAGTGGCAAAGTTTGAGTGCTAAGACATCAATCTCATATCTTTAAAGTGTTGTTAATCTCAATCTTTTGCTGGCATCAGAGCATTTTTGATGTAAAAGAAGCAGACAACTTTGGAAGATAGAGCAGATTGGGATATGGCAGGACATGAGAAGTTATTGCATCACTTTGAGGATATGAAAAGTGAATGTGTCCATTGAAGATAGTGGACATTATAGACAGAGAGAGGAATGGTATAAGAAAAGTTTATTATTGCTACAGTATTTTGAACTCCCAGTCCTATAAATAAGATAGGAGTTAGGAGACTGAAATATGTTCGGTTGAGCAAGCGCTTTTGATGCCCAAAGTAGCATAAAAATTTATTGTGGCGAAAGATGTTTTGTCAATCTAACACGCCTTTCTTTTGCCAATCTCTCCGGTTTCCATGGGAACATTGTTGGAGATTCTTAGAGTTATAAAAGTAAAGTGCAAGTTAACATGTCCTAAAACTATTTAACATGCTAGGCAAGCAAGATGGCAAGGTGCCTTTTCTAAGCCAAACTTTGAAGTCAATTTGAGCTCTTTGCAGGTTGGATCCAAGTTATTGTCCGGAATACTGTTTTCAGTATATAACGTGAAGGAGAGATTCTGTGGCTTATATTTTTGAATTATGTTTCGACACTATCTGCATGTATTCACTAACTGAATGAGTGTTGGAAAAACGATCTTCTTTGCCACTCTTTTCGGTTTGGATTCTTCTATATCTTTTGAGCGCCCATTCGAATCACCCTAAAGTTTTCTTTTTCCACTACAATTGATCATTTATTTCTATGCTACGGAGATGAATCTTTACCTTCTTAAGAAATATTGACCACCACAAAGTAACTACCCACGTAAAATGCACATGCAACACAACTAAAACTCCGCCAAAAGAATCAAGAACCTGTCTCTCTGCCCCATCCAACAAAGCTTTCGCACTACAGGCATCTACCTTCCATGTTTGTCTAAAGCTTGCGGCCTTGGGCTTTTTATAGCAGTTTAGAATTTTCATAAGGTGATCTTGCCAAAGTTCATTTCTAGGGGGCAGATTGAATTTGCAGAAGGCATCTTGGTTAGTTTTTGTACTGAATTTTCTTCTATTGCTTCACATTGAGGTTTGCTTTGAGATGTGTTGATTAGGAAACATGAGACTGTCAATGCTACTTGAGCTCTTCCTTCTCTTTAACTTGCACTTGCAACATCTGGAAATGTTTAAACTAATTTATGCAGTGAAAGAGCTCTTAATGAAACCAAAATTAATTGCTGAGAGCCACTCTGGTCCTTTCAACGGGTATACTACTGCTGATGTTCTGCTGAAAGGGAAAAACAACGGCGAACTCCTTAGTATGGGTTGGAGTTTATTCGGCACTGAAAACAAAATGCACCAGAAGGTATTGATAGGGTCAATACACGTCATGAGTTATAAAAGACCGAAGAAGAATTGCTCGAAAGATCTGAATAATGTTATCATGCCTTGAAAGAAAACACCACCATGATGAAATTGGTCAGGTCTTTTCACTCCAGGGATTTGATGTGCAAATTTTTGAGGAATTTAAAGTGCTTTGATGAGCTCGTAATATTGGAATGCGGGTGGGGAAACTTTCTAGAAGCTGCTAACATAGGAAAGATGAAAGGTTATTTTCTCCTCAAAGTAGATTGTTTAGTGAAGGCTGGACTCATTGGAAAAGCATCATTGTTACTTTTATGTCTTATGTTTTCAAACTCTCTTAAGTCACTAGGAGGCAAATGTTGGCCTTTAAACAAGTTAAGTCAAATGGATAAGCTTTTAACAAAGGCCTAATTGATTGAAAAGAATCAATCCAATCACTTTTACAAGTTTGTTTGCAAAGAGTCTCTCCTTCTATCAGAAGGCAATACTATTAGAAGTCCTGGAAATGAGATTTGCGATTCATTCAACAATGGAAACAAAGTGCGCGCAAGTATCTCTGTAGGGTTACCAATAATGAACTAGACCGCAGTGAACAAGATTTGCAGGAAAGATGTGCACGTCATTGTTTTTGCATGGGAGATAAGCAAAGCATGACGAAACATGTTACACTATTTTGGTCGATGGACATGGAGCATGGATTCTTAAAGACTTTAAGTTGTCTCGATGAGCTTATGTCGTGGGAAGAAGAATAGGGAAACTTCTTAGAAGCTACTTTCATTTCAGAGCAGAAAAGGGATCTTTTGTGCCAGTCTGATCTGCTTGAGAAAGCTGGACAGTTTGAAGAAGCATCTAAGCTCAAGCTTTGGTATGTTCTGGCTCAGTCTCTTTGGATACCTGGCTGCAAAGGTTGGCCATTGAAACAATTTCCTCAGAAGGAAGAGATTTTGGGAAAAGCAACGTCATGTGCAAAGATTTGAACGTTTCCTAAAAACATGAAAGTCTAAGAGATGAAATTATAATTGTTTGGAAGATCTTGGATGCTCATTTTAGTAGGGTGACCTCAAAGTACGAGTGGAATGATGTATTAATTGAGAATCCTACAAAGCACTCAGAAGATATGGTTTCTCAAAATTATGTTTCTGTTGAATCATTGGTTCAGTTTTGGAATTGTTGGAAGGAGAAGATTGTGATCTTAATGGACTATTTTTTCTGCATTAATGCATAAGATGTTAGAGCTTATAAATACAAGGAGTTCTGTCCAAATTACTTTGGTGTGAAGAAGCAAACTGATAACCAGGAACCAATTGTGTTGTGCTCAGTTCTGATGCTAACTGGGTGAGAGAGATTGATTCCACTCTACTTCGTAGAAAAGAGGAGCTGGTTTGTATTGGTTATTGCCATTTTTTCTCAGCGGTTATCAGTTATTGGCATTCTAGATTATTGGACTATTGTAGCACCTATATCTCATGTTTTTCTTATATATTTGGCAATAACGGGGTTGAAGAGAATCGGGTATCTTGTAGCTGACAATTCAAAAAACAAAAAAAAAGGATTTTTGTGCCTGTTAGGGAAATTTTGAAAGGTGCCTTAGAGAACCCGAGACTATGGCTTCAAAAATTAAGAATAGTGGCTCAAAATCGGAGGAAAATTAATTGGCGACTTTCCTTCTTGAAAGTTATTATGAAAACACTTTTTGCATATGAGTCTTGTTGCTGCTGCTACTGCTAGTCTTTAAAAGGGACAACTCTAAGCAAAGAAAGAAAGGAAGAAAATGGTGGCAATACTTATTAGACGATGCCGGTGAAGAAATCAATATGAAGCAAAGGGTAACAAAGAAAAGTTGTTTATGTCGTATGATTATTATTGTTTTTAGCCTTCTTAAATCTAATCTTTTTTTGCTTGCACTACTCTTTTTTAATAGCTCCCTCTCTCCTTGATTATAACATGAAACATTACGAAAGCCTGGGGTTTGTTTCTCAATCAAATGATCTTACATCGGAGAAAGACTTCGAGGACTAGGGATTATTTGAAATCTTGTACTTTTTTTTACAATTAACACCAAGCCAAGCTCGAAAAAGAAAAGTACACACAACAAAAAAAGATAAGTAGAATCAAGATGAAACTGGGCTAGCCGTAACTACAGGGTTTTCAAGACCATGGTATCCTTCAAAGAACCAAGAGTCCTTATCAAATTCTTGAATTTATTGTGGAATTCATGTATGGCATACAAGCTTATAAGATAGGAACACCTCTCATGTAGAACACTAACTTTATACATTTGATGTTGATCTTACATCGATTTTTCTTTTTAGTTATCATAGGCATGATTTTGAAACACCAAGATGGTCTCTAACTCCGGTTGCTCCACATTTTTGTCATTCGTTATCTTACCCTTAATGGTTGTTGTGTCAATATATATAGTTGACATCTGCTATAATTATACGAACAAATGTTATTTTATATATCTTTTTGATGAAATTTGTATATACTAGGTTTTTTTGTTTGCTACCAAATAATCTTCATCTTTTTTATTATCTATGTGGATTGCATTCTGTCGGTACTCATTTTTTCCCTCTAATTTCTGTTAGTTTGAGTGACACTGATATTGATATATGATTATACCAGAATTATGTAGGATGACTTTTAAAATTAGATGGGTCAACATAGCCTTTAAATACAAACATTTTGTAACCATCATATCCTGCAAGTTATATTGTTCTTCTAATTGGTTTTTATATGGAGAAATAAAAAGGTATATTGTATTAGTTAATCATTTTATAGGTCCTTTAAATATGAGGTAAAAAATTGGGGAAGTTGTAATTGAAACACATTATTCGATTGATGAAATGTATTAAAACAACGTATTCTTTCTCTCGTCTTCATTCTCTTCTCCTCCACTAAAATAAAAGGAAATTAAGGTTTTACAAATATAATTATTACTATTGTGCCGTCAAACATAAGGCACAATGAAAGTACACAATAAATGAAGTAAATTTGAGAAACTTAAATTTGTGGCTACTTGAATATCTATTGTTGTTATCTTTTTTCAACTATGTTCTCTTTTATTTATAGCATGAGAATAAGCATTGTTGATGAACGTAACACCTCTGACCATCACTTCTAAACATTCTGAGAAACTATAGAAGTTCTTTGCCACCACATTGGTCGGCATGGATGTGAAAAGTAATTTTACGATACCTTCTTTTTTAAAGGGCTATAAAGCATATTAATCACTACATAGAAAACAACTCACGTGCAACACACGTGCATCACAACTAGGAAAACAAAAGAAGAAGAAAAACAAAGAAATTTGGACATGAATGAACAGTGGAACAAAAGGAAGCAAAAATACAGAGAACAGGAACAATGTTCAAGAACACAGAAATAGGGCAGCTCAGGGTAGGGAAAAATCAAGGGAAAAAGGAGGAATTCAGACCATTTCCTCAAAGGTAACCCCTCAAACTGCTTATGTGTGTGTTCTAGTGTGTGTTTGTGGGTTTAGTGTGCGTTTTCGAGCATGGTGCAATGTGTGTAAGGGCCATGAACATGGCTGGGCAGTGAGGTGCTCTTGGGTGAATTTAGGTACAACTTTGGTGTAATTAAGCAATTCACATTTAAAAGAAAGACCATATTTTGTTTAGCAGTTCACAGTTGAAATACTATTACGGTTTAGTTAAAATGGTCATACTAATTAAAAGTTATGTTTTTCTTTACTACTCGCTGTAATATTTTTATTTTGAATCACTATTTAAGATGCAAATCACGTGATCCTTACTAATATAATAAAAAAGTGTAGAAAGGGTATATGTGAAAAAAAAACCTACCAAATCTTTCCTACTTTGAAAAGTGATGAATGTTTTGAAATAGTCAAAAAAGAAAAATCGATCAATAATTTTGAAACGGAGGGAGTATAAGGTTCTTCCCTTTGTTAATAGAAAATTACAAAAACCCTATTGAGAAGACTTTCTTATTCTCATTTATCTTTAATTTTTTCCAATGTGAACTTAGACATCAATGTACCTCACATATTTTGGGTTACACTTGGGACAGTCAACACTGAAAGTCTGAAACCTTTTTAGGTGTGAAGTGGTAATATAAATCCTTACCCAGTAAATGAAGAATAAAATTTTTTATATTCGGAAAAAAAATACATACACAGGATTCAGATAGAAACCCTAACATGGATCCGAACCTAAGCTAGTCTAACCAAAAAGTCTGTTACTTTAATTTAAACTGAAGAAATCCAATTATTAGTAAACAATATATACTATGATACTATGAATTCAATATTGACTCACGCATACTGCCAGAACGGCACCTCACTGGTTATGTAAAATTACAAAAATGTTCCTTATGTGTAAAATTACCAGAAACACTTTTCTCACACTTAAGTCACCAAAACAATCTTCCTATAAGTAAAATCATGAAAATATTCCTACAGTATGTGAATTTTCATAAAAATACCTTCTATAGTAAAATTATCAAAATACCATCTCTAAGTGACAAATTACCAAAATACCCTCCGGAGATTCCCAGCAGTGAAAAAAATCTTAAAAACACATCAAAGCAGTATTTTAAGCAGCCTGGACTTGGGTTAAAAAAGTATTTTAAAAATTTTTTGTCCGAAAATCCTAAACCGGTGTCTTGACCGAGCGGTCAGAAGCCGGTTCCGCTAAAAACCCTATCAGCCTTGGAGTAGTACAAAATTTTAGGTAATGAAACATCTCATAAAAATAAGGTTTGCCTAATATTTTTAGATTAAAATTAGTTTGTTACCTTAATTAATTCAAGAACAATTTTTAATCGATACCCTAATTTAGCATCCCTTGCAGTCACTAAAAATTTCTAAATTTTTCCACAGCGTACATCTCATAAAAATAACAAAGGTTACTATTTTGGACTTTGTCAGAGTTTGATTCGAACTATTTATAATAATTTGCACAAAACCTGGTAACTTAACCCCCCGCCCCCCGGTGACAATTACAGGCCACTGTTCAAATCAACACACACACACACACACACACACACTACTTCACATAAACACACGCACGACCAGGCGCGTACACACACATACACACACTTGTCTTCCTCACTCTGCTGAACACACATACACAACTAATTAACACATACACCAACTAGTATCCACAACCATAGATTAAAAATATTTACATATCCCGAATTACACCTAAACCTACGCATTAACACCCTCATACACACATATTACACAAACATCACACATAACACACTTACCCAAACACCTTCCATACACACACCCTATCACACGCTAACAAACAAGGCACACACTCAAACACACAAACCTACACACAAACCTCACCTAATTTCCCTCTTACACACACTTATACACCTCTTACCACACACACACACACACACGTACTTCACACCATCTAAACATACATATAGAGCACTGCAGCAACGTGCTTCACTCACACACACAATATACAAAACACATACACACACACACACACTAGCACGAAATACACAAAATACAACACACAAACACGCACAGATTATACCCCCCACCCAAAATCACATCAGTCACACATTCGCGCGAACAAAGTGACCACACTCACACTACACACACATAGAACCCTCCCCACCCCAAATATACACACTAAAAAGGAGAAATTACCCTTAAAATTCTCATGATTCTGCCTCCTCTTCACTCTATGATTCTTCTCTCTGCCGAAGCTCTGTTTCTTCCCCCTTATTTTGTTGCTTCTTCACTGTTTCTATTTCTATCTTTTCTTGTTTATCTTTTTTTTTCTCGAATTTCCGTTTTCCTCCCATAAATTCTTTTTTATTCTTTATTCTCTTATGACTTTATCCCCTTATTTGTTTATAATATAATTACATTAGTTATTACATAACCTAGTACGTGGTGGCATTACCTTAAAATCCATCTTCCCAAAATTTGACGCATAATGCTTAACTTTCAAAAATTGCAATATGGTCCCCAAAGTTTTCATAATTACAAAAATGACCCTAAAAATTTTCAAAATTATATTTTTACCCAAAATAATTTTAAGCTTCCATGCTCTACTAATACCCAATCCATCCTCAAAATTATCTCCCATTTATTTTTTTGGGTCACATAATTGTTTTAAACAGCTCCTGAAAATGTAGGATATTACACACACACACACAAATGCTGTAGACCCTCTCTCTCTCTCTCTCTCTCTCTCTCTCTCTCACACACACACACACACACACACAATACAGCCAAACGTGGCTATAAAACACATGCACGGACACACTGTGATATCCTGAACTTCGGGAGCTATTTAAAATAACCATCCGTTCTCCAAAAAAATAAACGGACTATAATTTTTGGCAATGTTAGATTATTAGTAGAGTATTGAAACTTAAAAGAATTTCAGGGAAAAAATAGAATTTTAAAATTTTTGGGGGCATTTTTGTATTTTGGGAAAATTTTGGGAGCATAAATGTAATTAGTGTTTTTAGTGATAAAAAACAATGAAATGAGTGATATTGTATGTTTTAGTGACATTTAATTTGATTAATAAAGAGTAGGTGAGTTTTGGGGCAAAAATGAAAATTTTGCAATTTTTGGGGCTATTTTGTAAAGTTTGGAAACTGAGGGGTTATTTTGCAATTTTTAAAAATTATGCCTTACGTCTTTATTTTTTAGAAAAGTGGGTGTAAGGAGATGCCATCCCCTTCTTGTTTGATCTGATGACAAACCTAATTAATTATATAATAACAGATTGGATTAAATAAAAATAAAAGAAGAAGAAAAAAAAGAAATTCGGGCATGAATGAACAATGGAACAAAAGGAAACAAAAATACAGGGAACATGAACAATGTTCAAGAACACAGAAATAGGGCAGCTCGGGGTAAGGGAAAAAAGGAGGAATTCGGACCATTTTCTCAAAGGTAACCCATCAAACTGCTTATGTGTGTGTTCTAGTGTGTGTTTGTGGGTTTAGTGTGCGTTTTCGAGCATTGTGCAATGTGTGTAAGGGCCATGAACATGGCTGGGCAGTGAAGTGCTCTTGGGTGAATTTAGGTGCAACTTTGGTGTAATTAAGCAATTCGCATTTAAAAGAAAGACCATATTTTGTTTAGCAGTTCACAGTTGATATACTATTACGGTTTAGTTAAAATGGTTATACTAATTAAAAGTTATGTTTTTCTTTACTACTTCCTGTAATATTTTTATTTTGAATCACTATTTAAGATACAAATCACGTGATCCTTACTAATATAATAAAAAAGTGTAGAAAGGGTAAATGTGAAAAAAAAACCTATGAAATCTTTCTTGATTTGAAAAGTGATGAATGTTTTGAAATAGTCAAAAAAGAAAAATCGATCAATAATTTTTAAACAGAGGGAGTATAAGGTTCTTCCCTTTGTTAATAGAAAATTACAGAAATCCTCTCGACAAGAGTTTCTTATTCTCATTTATCTTTAATTTTTTCCAATGTGAACTTAGACATCAATGTACCTCACCAATTTTGGGTTACACATGAGACAGTCAACACTGAAAGTCTGAAACCCTTTTAGGTGTGAAGTGGTAATATAAATCCTTACCCAGTAGCTGAAGAATAAATTTTTTTTATGTTCAGAAAGAAATTCATACCCAGGATTCAGATAGAAACCCTAACTTGGATCCGAACCTAATCTAGTCTAACCAAAAAGTCTGTTACTTTAATTTAAACGGAATAATCTAATTATTAGTATACAATAGATACTATGATACTGTGAATTCAATACTGACTCATGCATACTCCCAGAATGGCCCCTCACCAGGTATGTAAAATTACCAAAATGCCCTTTATGTGTAAAATTACCAGAAACACCCTTCTCACACTTAAGTCACCAAAATAATCTTCCTGTAAGTAAAATCACTAATATATCCCTACCATATGTGAATTTTCATAAAAATACATTTTATAGGTACAATTACCAAAATACCCTCCGAAGATTCCTGGCAGCGAAAAAATCTTAAAAACACATCAAAGCAGTATTTTAAGCAGCCTGGACTTGGGTTAAAAAGTACTTTAAAAAGGTTTTGCCCAAAAATCCTGAACCGGAGTTCAGACCGAGCACTCAGAAATCGGTTTTGCTGAAAATACCTATCGGCTTTGGAGTGGAACAAAATTTTAGATAATGAAACATCTCATTAAAATAAGGTTTGCCTAAGACTTTCAGATTATTAACTTAGTTTGTTATGCTAATTAATTTGAGAATATTTTTTAATCGATTTCCTAATCTAGCATCCTTTGTAGACACCCAAAATTTTCCACAGCGTACGTCTTGTAAAGATAATGAAGGTTGCCGTTTTGTACTTTGTTAGATTTTGATTCGAACTATTTATAAAAAAATTTACAAAACTTGGTAACTTAACCAACCCCCCTCCCCCTTGTAGTGACAATTACAGGCCAATGTTCAAATCAACACACACACACACACACACACACACACACACACTACTTCACCTAAACGCACGCACACACGCGCGTACGCATACACCCGCGTGCGGGCCCGCTTGCGCTCGCGAGTGAGCACACGCACACACACACTTGTCTTCCTCACTTTCCAAACACACATCACGAGCAATTCACATATACACCCACTGGTAGCCACAACCATAGATTAAAACACTTACATATCCCGAATTACACCAAAACTTACACATTAACACCCTCGTACAGTCATATTACGCAAATAATCACACGTAAGACACCTACTTAACCACTGTGCACACACACACACACACACACACACACACACACACACACACACACACACACTCTTCACACTCTGTCACACACTAACACCCAAGGCACACACTAAAGCAAACCTCACCTAATTCCCCCCTTACACACACTTATACACCTCTTACCACATACACACTTCACACCATCTAAACACACACATAGAGCACTGCAACAATGTGCTCCACACACACACGCGCGCGCGCACACATACACACACTCACACTTGCACAAAACACACAAAATACACAAAATAGAACACACAAACACGCACAAATTATAAACCCCCCCCCTCACACACACATAGACACACAAAGTCACATTAGTCACACACTCGCTCACACAGCGTGAACACACCCACATTACACATATTGACCCCCCCAAACATCTCATGATTTTGCCTCCTCTTATCTTTATGATTCTTCTCTCCGCTCAAGCTCTGTTTCTTCCCTCCTGTTTGTTGCTTCTTCTCTGTTTCTGTTTCTATCTTTTCTTGTTTATCTTTTGTTTTCTCGAATTTCCATTTTTCTCCATAAATTCTTTTCTATTCTCTATTCTATGATGACTTTATCCCCTTATGTATTTATAATATAATTGCATTAGTCATTACATAACCAAGTACGTAGTGGCATTACCTTATAATCCATCTTCCCAAAATTTGACACATAATGCCTAGCTTTCAAATTTTACAAAAGTTTCCATAATTAGAAAATGACCCTAAAAAATTTTCAACATTACATTTTTGTCCCAAAATTATTTTAAGCTTTCATGCTCTACTAATACCCAGGCATTGTTCAAAATTATCTTCCATTTATTTTTTGGGTCACAGATAATTATTCTAAATAGCTCTAAAAAATACGGGATATTACACACACAAACGCTGCACACCCTCTCTCTCTCTCTCTCTCTCTCTCTCTCACTCTCTCACACACACACACAGAGCCAGACGTGGCTATAAAACACACATGCACGGACACACTATAATATCCCAAACTTCGGAAGCTGTTTAAAATAATCATCCATGCTCCAAAAAAAATAAACAAGCAATAATTTTGGGTGATGTTTGAGTGTTAGTAGAGAATCGAAACTTAAAAAAATTTCAGGGCAAAAATATAATTTTAAAATTTTTGGGGGCATTTTTGTAATTTTGAAAAATTTTGGGAGCTTAAATGTAATTAGTGTTTTTAGTGATAAAAAATAATGAAATGAGTGATATTATATGTTTTAGTGACATTTAATTTGATTAATAAAGATTAGGTGAGTTTTGGGGTAAAAATGAAAATTTTGCGATTTTTGGGGCTATTTTGTAAATTTTAGAAACTTGAGGGGTTATTTTGTAAAATTTGAAAATTATGCCTTATGTGTCTATTTTTCAAAAAAAGTGGGTGTAAGGAGATGCCACCCCCTTCTTGTTTGATCTGATGACAAACCTAATTAATTATAGAATAATAGATTGGATTAAATAAAAACAAAAGAAGAAGAAAAAAAGAAATTTGGGCATGAATGAATAGTGGAACAAAAGGAAACAAAATACAGAGAACAATGTTCAAGAACACAAAATAGGGCAGCTCGGGGTATGGGAAAGATCAAGGGAAAAAAAGGAGGAATTCAGACCATTGCCTCAAAGGTAACCCCTCAAACTGCTTATGTGTGTGTTCTAATGTGGGTTTAGTGTGCGTTTTCGAGCATTGTGCAGTTTGTAAGGGCCCTGAACATGGCTGGGCAGTGAGGTGCTCTTGGGTGAATTTAAGTGCAACTTTGGTGTAATTAAGCATGTTAAATCCGTGTATATGCACTAATCTCCTAGTAATATAAAATGCCAGGTCTAATATATACACTTCTCATTATATTTTATGTGCGCGAAATTGTCACTATAACACTTTCTTCATGTTTACTACTGCAATGCCAAGCTCATAGTGTTAGTTGAAAATTAAATATTGATGGAAGATATTTGAAATTAGTTTTTGATGGCTGTGCACATTGAGAACCAAGACAATTACAGGCCACTGTGCACATTGATGGAAGATATTTATAAAAAAATTCACAAAACCTGATAACTTAACCCCTCCCCCCCATGACAATTACAGGCCACTGTTCAAATTAACACACACACACACACACACACACACACACACACACTACTTCACCTAAACACACGCAGCGTGCGCACGCACACACTCTTGTCTTCCTCACTTTGCCGAACACACATACACAAACAATTCACATATACAACCACTAGTAGCCACAACCATCGATTTCACTAACATATCCCGAATTACACCTAAACCTACACATGAACACCCTCGTACACACATAATGAACAAATAATCACACACAACACACCTACCCAAACACTATGCACACACACACACACACACACACACACACTCTTCACACCCAACAAACACGCACCCTGTCACGCACTAACATGCAAGGCACACACTAAAACACACACAAACCTCACCTAATTTCCCTCTTACACACACTAATACACCTCTTACCATACACACACTACACACCATCTTAACACACACATAGAGCATCGTAGCAGTGTGCTTCACACACACACAAAATACAACACACAAAAATGCACAGATTATATACCCCCCTCACACACACACACACACACAAAATCATAGCAGTCACACACTCACGCACATAGTGAACACACACACACACACACACATAACCCCCCACCCCCAACAAATATACACACTAAAAAGGAGAAATCACTCTTGGAATTCTCATTATTTTGCCTCCTCTTCTCTCTACTATTCTTCTACCCGTCAAAACTCTGTTTCTTCCCCCTGTTTTGTTGCTTCTTCTCTGTTTCTGTTTCTATCTTTTCTTGTTTGTCTTTTGTTTTCTCGAATTTCCATTTTCCTCCATAAATTCTTTTCTATTCTTTATTCTCTTATGACTTTATCCCCTTATTTGTTTATAAAATAATTATGTAACCAAGTACGTGGTGGCATTACCTTAAAAATCATCTTCCTAAAATTTGACACATAACTTTCAAAAGTTGCAATATGGCTCCCAAAGTTTTCATAATTACAAAATGACCCTAAAATTTTTCAAAATCACATTTTTGCCCCCAAAATCATTTTAATCTTTCATGCTCCACTAATACCCAATCCTTGCTCATAATTATCGCCTATTTATTTTTTGGGTCATCGATAATTATTTTAACAGCTCCAAAAAATACGGGATATTACACACACAAACGATACACGCCTCTCTCTCTCTCTCTCTCTCTCTCTCTCACACACACACACACAGCCAAATATGGCTATAAAACACACATGTAGGAACACACATTAATATCCTGAACTTCGAGAGCTGTTTAAAATAATCATCCATGCTCCAAAAAATAAACGGGTGATAATTTGGGCAATGATTGAGGATTAGTAAAGTATCAAAAATTAAAATAATTTTGAAATAAAAATGCAATTTTAAAATTTTTGGGGGGCATTTTCGTGATTTTGGAAAACTTTTGGGGCATAAATGTAATTAATATTTTTAGTGATAAAAAATAACAAAATGAGTGATATTGTATGTTTTAGTGACATTTAATTTAATTAATAAATATTATGAGAGTTTTGGGGCAAAATATTAATTTTACAATTTTTAGGGCTATTTTGTAAATTTTGGAAACTTGAGGGGCTATTTTACAATTTCTAAAAATTTATGTGTCAATTTTTCAGAACAGTGGGTATAAGGGGATGTCACCTCCTTCTTGTTTGATCTGATTACAAACCTAATTAAATATAGAATAATGGATTGGATTAAATAAAAAAAGGAAGAAAAAAAAGAATTGGGCATGAATGAATAGTGGAACAAAATGAAACAAAATACAGAGAACAGGAACAATGTTCAAGAACACAGAAACAGGGCAGCTTGGGGTAGGAAAAAAATCAAGGGAAAAAAAGGAGGAATTTGGGGTAGGAAAAAAATCAAGGGAAAAAAAGGAGGAATTTGAACCATTTCTTCAAAGGTAATCCTTCAAACTGCTTATGTGTGTGTTCTAGTGTGTGTTTGTGGGTTTAGTGAGCGTTTTCGAGCATTGTGCAGTGTGTGTAAGGGCCATGAACATAGCTAGGCAATGAGGTGCTATTGGGTGAATTTAGGTGCAACTTTGGTATTATTAAGCATGTTAAATCCATGTATGTGTGTGTAATGGGTGTGGGTAATGTTAAAGGGGGTGTAGCAATAAATTCGATGGAACCAACAATGAATTAGTGTGTGTTTTGGTAAGGAATTAGTGTGTGTTTATGAATTATGTGTGTGAGATGGGTCACAGCAGGAAGAAGGGAAGAAGGCAATGTGTGTTAAATAGGTGTAATAGTGTGCGTGTTTGATTAAAATAGTAAGTGAAATTGTTGCAAAAGATAGAAAATTAAATTAGATTCTTTTTTCATAAAAATTTATAAATAATTAGGGTCAAAATTAGACAAATTTCAAAATAGTAACCACAAATATTTTTAAGAGACGTAAGCTCTAGAATTTTTAAAAAAATTTTGATATCCGCAAAGGACACTAAATTAAGGTATTGATTAGGAGAAATTTTCAATTTATTTAGCATACAAAACCAAGTTATTTTCATCTAAAAAATTAAAAAAAAATTTATTTTACTGATATGTTTCATATCCTAAAATTTTGGGCCATTCTGAGACCGATAAGTATTTTTCGCGAATCTGGCTTCTGAGAGGTCGGTTCCGGACACCGGTTCAAGATTTTTGGGCGAAAATTTTCTAAAATAGTTTTTAGTCCAAAAATGAAAATATTGTTAATGCTCGCTTGTTATTGCATGCTGAGCAAATTTAATAATTATTTTTACTCGTTCTTCTGAATTGTTGTGGCTAAATTCGGTAACTATTTGCAATCGTTTTTGCTGTTTATTTGTGATTTTTCTTCTGAAATTTCGAATGATGACTTAAATCAGTATGTTTATTGTTATTGGAACCCAAATTGTTTTCGGTGATTTCAACTTATGATAATGCTCATTGATATTGCTGATTTTTGTATTGACCTTGGTATTCGTTCCGTAGGGAGGTGTTATGAGGCTGGTTTGAATCTTGCATGAAACGCATGCTAGTACCTAGTGGGACTAGTAATTATTCCAATACATCATGCATGTGTACACTACTAGCTTTGCCCGAGTGGCATCGCAACTGCGTAGGATCAACGTTGTTATTATTTTTTTTTATCCGCACCGTATCTCACCATGATTGTTACGGAATTGACTAAGAGAAGACTGTGTCAAATGGTTTGAAATCCCTCGAGAAATCTTTGTTGTATTTTGGGAAATGATGACTTTAGAGATCATCTTTTTACTGATCGTTTTGGAAACCATCATTATTGTTATTGTTTATTTTGGTATCTACTTATGATGAATTTGGATCATTTTGGAAATTGTTGAGCTATTTTGATCGTTTGAAGTATTTTGGAAATCATCGTCGATTGGACTCTTTGGAACCATTTTGTATCTTTTTGTAGTCCTTGTACGACCTTACTGAGCTCTCAAAAGCTCACCCTTCGATTGACTCCCTTTTGCAAGTGATGATAAGCTGTAGCATGTTCGAGAATGGATTAGAGTTGTGTGAGATTCCTGTGATCCCACCACTACTGCATAGTAAGACCCCTACGCGGATCGGTACTGTTAATTTGTTATTAGGAATGTGAATTGCGAAGGACCTAAGCTGTAATAGTTTAAGCTAAGCAGTTGTAATCTTGTATTTTGAGAAATCTGAGTTGATGTTGAATTAGATGATTTAGAATATGAGTTAGTGAACATATTTGACAGGTTTGATGTGATCCGGTAGGTTAACCTTCCAGGAGTTTGGGGCAGTGGGGGATTTTTGGGATGTTACGCATATTGTTCACATACATATGCTACAAACTTAGTTTACACCCCCCCCCCCAACCACACATTTTGATGTCACACACAGAGAATACAATTCAGACATATGCCCAGTATATATGCACCCCTACACAGACACCACACTCCACGACCTTTCTGTCACATACTCACTCTGCTCCCCACATGCCTATAGAAATGCAACGCACACCACATAGTTTTACACACACAAAAACCTCGCGGGTACACACCCACACTGTATACACATGTGCGTGCGCGCACATATACTATAACACACATTGTGTATAACCCCACCCCCACCCCACCCCCTGTGCACACACCAAGCATTGTACAGACAACACAAGCACACAATTATGCACAAGGTTCTCGCACACATAGCACCAACACGCATAGTCGCGACCTCTATAGTCTCTCTTTCTCTCAGTGTGTTTGCTTCAGGCTCATTTTTCCAAGTGGGAATAATTTAGAGGCATAGAAGCAAATTAAAACACATATTTCTCTAAGACGAGGTCCTTACTATGTTCCACCTACTCTTGGTGTGTTTGCTTCAGGCTCATTTCTGCCAAAACTCCTGGCCATGCCAAAGTCTGATATCTTCGGGTTCATGTCACTGTCTAGCAATACATTGGCGGCTTTAAGATCTCTATGTATAATTCTCAGTAGAGAATCTTGATGAAGATAAAGAAGGCCCCTAGTAGTCCTTTAATAATATTGAAGCACTTAGGCCAATCTAACAATCTGCTTTAAGTTTTATCTGCACAAACTTTTTGTCTTAGTCCAACATTTTGAATAATTGAGGATTGAGAGTTATGGAAACCTATTCCAAACGTGAACGACAGAATATTTACTACAGTGAATTCATGCAGCTGTACATCTAACAGTGCAAAATAGTTGCTACCATTTTGATTATTTAGGGAAGTTTCGAGGGTTTCTGCATACAAGTGCTGCCATTTGAACTTGTTAGAAATAGTGTCTGCTGAAATAAATGTAATCAGGTCCGTGAAGTGAGCTGAAGTAATATGGCTAAGAAGGCATACCAAATACGAAGGAATACAAGCTATTGTTAGGCATGTATTCATAGACCAACATCTTTTTTTCTCCTTCAATGCAACAACCAAGAAGCTTCACAAGATTTCGATGCTGGAGTTTGGCAATACATATAACTTCGTTTATAAACTCATCAAGACCTTGTGAGGATGACTTTGAAAGCCTCTTTATACCTATTTCTTATCCCTCATTCAGCATACCTAAGAGAACCACTTACCAAACGTCAAATATTATCTTCTAGGAAACAAAAATTCTTGTGCACACATCTTTATAAGTTGGTGAAGTAAGGCTATGGCTAGATAACTCATGAAGGCAAATACATGTACTATTTATGTGCAACTCTCAGCCAAGAATCCTAATGAATATATAGAAGGCCTTGAACAATCCCTTTGATGATACTGAAGGCTTCAGCCAATCCAAGATTTAGGTTTGAGATTGATTTGAAAATTTTCTATACACAGTTACGCTTGGCAAATTAAAAGTGTGAGTGAATAAATGAAGCATCGACATATATGACAGCGAATTCATGTAGCTACAATGAAAGGATAGAACCATAATTCTTGATTGGTAGTTGGTAATCCATATATCTATATATCAGTGTACATGCACACACACATGCACATAGACACAGACATACGTGCGCGCACACCCGTGAATAACATAATTGTCATTCGAGCAATCTGCGACTCTAACACGGCCAACTTTTCCTTCCATTCTAAAATTCTTATCTTCCCTTCGTTATCAAGCTCGAATTACCAATCTGCTTTATTTTTGGGATCCCCCCTTCTTCACTCTTTCTTTCTTTTAGTTTTCGATCCTCTTCGGGTTCATTGCTATGCTCATGTCACTGCATGTTCATGCTCACCTTGAGCAATCCCAAGTCCATGGTTGTCTTTGCATGCTGAACGACTAGAGAGTTAAAGCTAGCTTGAAAGTCTTTTTGCAATCCTTGAGGATTCCGACAAGGTTGCTTACTAGAGGGTACCCATCGACCATTAGAATTCGCTCTAGTTTCCCAGATTGGTCCCAATACCAGAGTTTTTTACCCTTAATTTTTTAGGAAATAAAGCGTGAAGTTTAAGAAAAAATATCTTTAACACAAGAATTGTAAAACCTTATGGAAACCCAAATATTCTTGTAGAATTTATAGTCGGCCAATTAAAAAGGCATTGGCCAAACATGGCTGCGAAAAAGCTGTCTAGTAAACCTTTTGAGTTTATATGCCATGACAGTTGGCCAGTGGCATGTTTCTAATCGTGGAGGAACATCTTGGTGACTGTTTTGACTACTTGGACAATGTGTTCATGGAATAACCGCTCGGTAAATTCCATTGGGGTTACCATCCGATTGATCTGTGACGCATATTTTGGTCATTTTGGTAAGACTAAGCTAGCCGGTTTGGTCATCACCAACAATGGTCACTGATAAAACACCCGATGAAGTCAATAAGCTTACCGGCTGGTTGACCAGGGACACTTTTTGAGCATATCTACTTCCTAGGGATATCAGTCAGTTTTATAGTATACCGACCAGTTTTCGAACCGATACACTATACTACAGGCAAGCACCCCTCTTAAAGGGTAAACCTCCAGAATGGTCTCGGGGTGTAATTTCAATTACTTTTGGTTTCAGGTTACTCCTCAGGCTCAACTTGTACTATATACCTCTTACCAGTAACGCACGTAATTAATGATGGATGGTCATAAGTATAAGTTGTTGATTGTACCGAGATACCAGTAGGCTCTCGGTACTTGGCCTTAGAGGTAAGAGTACAGTAGAAAATTGCTGGGAAGCTTAAAGGTTTTTGAGGGTTTTAACAGCTACCCTCGATTAGTTGGGTCGGGACAATCATGCCTACATGTGAATTATAAACAAAAGATACAACTCAAAGAAATATGCACATTATACAAGAACACAAATTAAAGAAATAAAAGCCAAAAATAAAATAAAATATTTCGAGCCTAGTCCTCTTATGAAGTCCCTATCAGAGTCGCCTTCAAAAAAATTTTGCACCCAAGAAGGTCCAAAAATCAACCCAAAAAATAAGAAAAAATAATGACTCTAAATTTCCAACACTGGCATCTAATCGAACTAAAGCAGAAATGATGAATTTGATGATTAAATTACGCATCTGGAAGGTGTTAGGCACCCAATGTACCATAACAGTCTCTACTACGTTTATGATGACTTTTTATTTTAATACTCCAAAGTGACAATTGATAAAATATGCACAAAACAAAACCTAAGGCACTAAAGTTTGGTGTGATATCAACGTCAGAGGTCAAGTGGCCTATTGACGTGATCCACCTAATCAGGATCAAAACCACATAGTTCTGGCCACCATACGGGAGGCAACCAAAATCTCAATTTTTGTTTTCAACAAACTTAGTAGACTCAAATTCTTCTAGTTGAGCAGGCTTAGAATTCTAATTGATGAACATTTCTTGTTGTGTAAGAATTCTAATTCAAGGGGAGCCCTAATTCCACTAGATTTTATTCCTATCATGATTCTAATTCCAATCTTTATCTTTATCTTTTTTTTAGATTGAAAGCTGGACACAAGGAATGAGAAACGAGTCTAAAAATCCTAGCATAAATTACACACCTTAGAAATGGAAAATCTAAAACTAAATTCTGAAAGATGTAATTCCTTGAGACTTGGCTCACTTAGACTACTAGATAGAATGCTGGGATGAATGCACGATGCGGCGAGACCGGCTAAGGGATTATAGAATGGAATTGGAACTGGAAATGAAGGTTACTCTCTTCTCATAATTTTGACAGAATGAACAAGTGATCTAGTTATAGAGGTGTGGGGCAAAACAGACTTTTCTCGTATATTTCTTTCTACATTTAAGATAATAACAAAATTAAATTAAAAAGTCTAAAATACCCCTTACTATCCAGTTAATCCAAATTAAAATCTTTACATGCCCTTCTTATCCATTTGTCACGTATGATTTTATCCCATATCTAGGTGGATTACCATCATAAATTTGGATAAAATCTCATAAAAATACATGGGATGATCCAGATCTCGAGAATTGATCATAATTCATTTTTAAATCAAGTCAAGATCTCCTTATCCTCTCTATCCTATTTAGGCATTGATGTAAGTTAAACCCAACTAACTGGAATGGTTTAAACAACTGGAGTGTTCTAATTATTGGACTGGACCATTTATGGATTGAACTTAATTAGTTAAACCAAGCTTACTAGGTATTATTAGCCTAGACCAAATACTAATAAAAGCCTAAATAAGAACAAAGCTCGCTACATGATAAAATAAAAAATCATAAAAGAAATCTACAAAAATGGGGTATTTACACACACAATTCATGTGTTTTAAGTACTTCATATTTGGACCTTTTGGTTGGGGTACCACCTTTTGAAATACTTTCACAGTTTTAGATTCAGACAATATGATCTTGGTTATTCTCAAATTCTGGTATTCACATCTACCTTTTTAGTTCGATAAGACAATCATCTTTAGAAAAACTCGAAAGTTCTATGATGTGTTGGAAAATCTTGGTATTCATATTAGCCCTTTTTAGTTCGGCAACACTATCACCTTTAGAAAAACTTTAATACTTTAGAGCCCATTTGAAATTGATTCTAAAAAGCAAAATTCTACTTAAAATCTTAATCAGTTTTCAAAATTAGATTTAATCTACTTTAAGTAGTATCACTTTACTGTTTAAAAAAAACAGTTATAAACTAGCTTAAAGATATGAAAGTGTTTGAGTAAAAAATGCTTAAATCAGTTCCATTACGATAAAATGACTATAAAGGACGCTTAATAAATAAATTTCTTATATCCATTTAGAAAGATGAAGTTAAGATAACTTTCATTTATAAATAACTATATTACACAATTAAATTATCAAAAAGTTATTTTCGTGTACATACAAAAGTTATTTATTTTTTACTTTAAATTAAAAACACCCATGATCTCACATTAGTAATTATAGTATAACAATTTTTATAAATTAATTAAAGGGTATAAGATATCAATATTATCTCTCTTAGTTCTTATTTTGAGAAGAATATTGACCAACAAATAGTCTTTATATACACTCACAGGCTCACTATCACACACACGCACGCACGCACAATGGATCAATTGAAACCCAGTGCTGCAAATTCAAGCCCTCTCACCCCTCTCAATTTCCTCGAAAGAGCCGCCACTGTGTACGGCGAGTGCCCTTCTGTAGTCTACAACGACACCACCTACACGTGGTCAGACACCCACCGTCGATGCCTTCAGCTGGCGTCGTCGATCTCCCGTCTCGGCATAGGGAGAGGCCACGTGGTGTCCGTTCTGGCCCCCAACATCCCGGCCATGTACGAGCTCCACTTCGCCGTCCCGATGGCCGGCGCCGTGCTCAACACCATCAACACCCGCCTCGACGCCCGCACCGTCTCCGTCCTCCTCCGCCATAGCGAATCCAGGCTCCTCTTCGTTGACTTCCAGTCAACCCCTCTCGTCCGCCAGGCCATCTCCCTCTTCCCGCCGGAATCCCCCCGTCCTACTCTCGTCTTCATCGCCGATCCCGAAGAATCAGCTTCTCCCGCCACTCATTTCCAACACACTTATTCCGGATTGGTCGAATCAGGGGATGCCAACTTCAACTGGGTCCGGCCGGAGAGCGATTGGGACCCGATCGTGTTGAACTACACATCCGGCACCACTGCTGCGCCCAAGGGGGTGGTTCACTGCCACCGTGGCATGTTCATCTGCGCTCTGGATTCTCTGCTCGCCTGGTCGGTGCCGGAACAGCCGGTCAAGCTGTGGACTTTACCCATGTTTCACGCTAATGGCTGGAGTTATACGTGGGGCATGGCTGCCGTAGGTGGGACCAACATTTGCCTGCGCAAGTTTGACGCACGTATCATCTTCGAGGCCATACGTGCCCACGGTGTGACGCTCATGTGCGGTGCGCCCGTCGTGCTTAACATGCTATCCAATTCACCCGACGGGGGACGGCTGAGAGACCCGGTCCACATCCTGACTGCCGGAGCTCCGCCTCCGGCCTCGGTGCTTCTTCGGGCCGAATCTCTCGGTTTTGTCGTGAGTCATGGGTACGGGTTGACGGAGACGGGCGGGTTTGTGGTGACGTGCGCGTGGAAGCCGATGTGGAATCGGCTCCCGGCGACGGAGAGGGCGAGGTTGAAGGCGAGACAGGGAGTCAGGACGGTCAGCATGACTGAGGTGGACGTAGTTGACCCTGAATCCGGGGCGAGCGTGAGGCGCGACGGGTTAAGTCTGGGCGAGATCGTATTGAGAGGCGGGTGGATCATGTTGGGTTACCTCAAAGACCCGGAGGCAACCACCAAATGCATGAGAAATGGGTGGTTCTACACCGGAGACGTGGGCGTCATGCACCCGGACGGGTACCTGGAAATCAAAGACCGGTCCAAGGATGTGATCATAAGCGGCGGCGAGAACCTGAGCAGTGTGGAAGTCGAGTCCGTGCTGTACTCGCATCCGTCGATTGACGAGGCGGCGGTGGTGGCCCGACCGGACGAGTTTTGGGGCGAAACACCTTGTGCTTTCGTGACCTTGAGGGCAGAGACGAAGCAGGTACCGACGGAGAAGGAGATAAAAGAGTTCTGCAGGGGCAGGCTGCCGCATTACATGGTGCCGAAGACGGTGGTGTTCAAGGCGGAGCTGCCGAAAACGTCGACGGGGAAGATACAAAAGTTTGTGTTGAGAGAGATGGCCAAGGCTTTGGACTTGTCCGGCACCACCACTGCTCGTAGTCGCATCTAATCTAATTAAGAGACTTTGGATTGGGCGGAGTTGATGTTAGAGCTAGCTAGCTTGCTTGAGCAGTTGTATATCAAAGCTAAATACCTCAAAGATCAAAATCTTGATATAATATAATACAGTTCTTCGCTATCTAATAAACTGAAACTGCAATTAAAGAGTTATTATCCAAATGGGGGATGGCAATGGGGCGGGTCGGATGCGGATTTTACAAAATCCGAACCCGCCCCGCTATTCAGTGAACTTTGCCCCGCCCCGATCCGGATTATTTATGTTAAATACCGTAACCGATCCTATGTAGATTTAGGAACCCCGAACCCGCCCCGTTTTGCCCCGTTCCCCGCTGTAGCACACAAAAAACCCGTAACCAACGCGACCCGATCCGACATGTTCTACTTGGTATTGTAAACATTTCACTCTTTTTAAACATGTATAACACCTGTGTCACAAAAAATAAACTATACACATCATATTAATGTCTAAAAATTCTAAAGAAGACATTAGTAAATTACAACAGAGTTCAAATAAATTACAACATAGTTCAAATAAATAATAACATAGTTCAAATTAATGTTCAAATAGATAACACCACATTAACGTTCAATCACTGGGAAGTAGTAAATACGAGAGATCAAGCTCGATCAGCCGGTCCGCATTCCAACTCCAAATACAACTGCAATCACTGTTCACTGAAAAAATAATATGAATAAAATGACATTAAAATGAATGGATACAAAAATAAAAATAAAAATAATCTGAAATACAATTTACACAAGGAATCATACACCCGTCACACATGAGTTGACACCATCTTTGTCATCATTAATTGTTGCATATTCCTTGTGTGCTAGATTAGATACACCTACAACACCATAGTACAAATTTACAAGTACCCGTGAAAATTCAAAGTATTGTCAAATTTAACTGCATGAATAAAATAATAGAATGAGCTTACCTTTCATTTCAGCAGCCCACAACAAGTCTTGAGCACACATTAACGCTTCTAGTGTCTTTGGATGAAGCCTATTACGGTGAGGACTCACTAACCTACCACTTGTGCTAAAAGACGCCTCCGATGCGACTGTAGATATGGGAATAGCAAGAATATCCTTAGCCATCAACTGTAATGTTGGGTATTTCAATCCATTAGTCCTCCACTAAGCCAAAATATCAAAGTCCAAAGACCTAGGCAACACATCCTCCTCGAGATAATGATCCAACTCAGATTTTACTACAGTCTTTCTCTTCTTCTTGACATGTTCATCGAAACCTTTAAGAGAATCTAGACATCCCACCTCAAGACGCTCTTGCGAGCGAACAGATGATCCTCCACAAGTATTATGATCACTAACCTCTCTATTTTGGTACTCACGAAGAAGTCTATAACAAAGTGATGATACAACCCGTAAAGCTGACTATAGTAATACTGAATCAACTTCATCAAGCAACCGCCATGATTCCATCCAACCAATATTTATCGAACTTCTCAAGCATTTTCTCAGCCATACTTCTAATCACCTCACTTGAGCTCATGAGCCACTCACCTAACACCATTCTAATCTCACAAATTTTAGGAAAAAACAAGTTAGCCGTAGGGTACTTTGTGCCCGAAAACATCTCTGTTGTTTCATAAAACAACCTCAACTTGTCACAAATCTCTCTTGCAAAAGTCCACTCCTCTTCACTTGGGCAAGTTTTATATTTAGACTCTCGTTGCTTCAAGCGGAAAAAAACATCTTTATACACAAATGCAGTTTCAAGCATCAAAAACGTTGAGTTCCATCTTGTAGGACAATCAAGTGCCAACTTTTTTGTGCTTGAAATACGCAATTGATGAGCAGTCTCTTCAAATTTCTCATCTCTCTTCGGTGTTGCCCTCCAAAAAGCCACACTCTCTCTAACCTTTTCAATTCCCTCCTTTATCACACTCAACCCATCTTTAACAATCAAATTCAACACATGTGCCGTACACCGCATATGAATCAATTCACCAAACAACAACAGAGAACTAGAATCCAACTTAAGCAACAAGTCATCAATCATCGCATCATTCGTAGTACAATTGTCAACCGTAATTGTACATAATTTCCTATCAATGTTCCAATCAAGCAATGTTTGTGACAAAGTCTCACAAATAACTTCACTAGTGTGTAGACATGGCAAATATAAGAACCTATAAAGGATAAATTTAACAATTATTATGCGAAAGTAGGAATAAAATTAGATTGCAAAATACCAAATTTGCAAAAAAAGTAAAGCATACCTCAAAATGCGACTTTGAAGAATGAACTCTTCATCGATAAAATGTCCCGTGACAGCCATGAAACCCTTCTTTTGATTACCAGAAGTCCACAAATCAGTAGTGACAGCAACCCTACTTCTTATCCCTTCCAACAACTTCATCACTTGCTCCCTCTCATGTTCATAGATATTTATAATGTCGCTCTTCACTGAGTTCTGGGTTGGTATCTTAAACAATGGCTGAAGTGTAGACGAATACCTCCTAAACCCCACGTGGTCAACAATAGATAACGGGTATTCATGCAAAATTATCATGGTTCCAAGTTCTCTCCTGGCAAAATCTTGATCAAAGGAATAATTACCTAATTCGGGCTTAGCATTTGCTTTACCCATTATTCCAGCCAAGAGTTTCTATCTAACATCCGGTTGCCTTAGACGTTTACATCTGTCTAAGTGCATACGCAAGTGAGTAGTCCCATTTTTTGGGTTTGCACCAAGGGTTTTCCGGCAATGACTACATGTTGCTGTCACATTTCCACCATTTTTTTTCCTTTCGAAGTGCGCCCATACACTACTTTTCAAGTTCTCGTTGTTTAAATCATCGGGGCCACTGTCAAGGTCAACTGGTTCAGAAGCAGAGACTCCCATGCTTGCATTTGGTGTTGATGGCTCAGAAGTTTGATCCTCTAATGTAGCTCTAGGGGTTTACACCGGAGATGATGCAACGGGAGAAGACGTAATTTCATTGGAAGACATGATTTTATCTATATATATTCATTTAAACAGAAAAGAATGATTTTCAAGAAAATCAAATAAATAATACCTACTCTGGAATAATACCAAATTAGCAAAGACTTTTCTAATATGCCCTCATAAAACCATAAGTAAACAGCATGAAAAACTAATTGATAATAACATAAGAACTTAAGCATTCCCACTTAGTACAAGACCACTGTAGGCGTACAACATAAACTGATTTAGCAGATCTGACAACTTGGCTCTGATCGAACTCCTAACACAAAATTCAGCTGGTGGGTTAGCATCAGAGACTCGAAACAGCAATGGACGCTCTAAGGAAGCAAGCCTTCAAGTTCAGAGACCAAGTCGCCAAACAGCAACAGGTAAATGACATTTACCTGTTGCTGTTTAACACGGCCTGCTTCTCATTTCGGTACTGATTTAGCAAGATTTTAGATAGATGTACATTTTAATACGACTCTCAAAGGTAAATCAAAGCAGCCACACGCTGAGGCCAAAAAGGCATCATATTCAGCATCCAACGTTGCCTACCACCACTTCCAATTTCCAAAAAGCATTTGGGTTTTAAAGTGAACGTAATTAACAGAAGACACGGAAACAAACAAACCAGAATGCATTCTCTTGTTTTATGGGTATACACATATATAAAAAGATGAAATCCTGTTAAAAATCATGCACCCAAAGTATTACGTATAACCATTCTCAATCATAAGTTTGATGTACAAAACTTGTTTACTCATTTTCCAGAATTTGTTTCCTCGTAGGGAACGTAAACCAAACCAAATACTGAAAACCCATCGTAGTGTTATTAGTGGAGGCCCCTGCATGATCAAAACCCATCGGATTTCACCAGGTTTACTCTGATTTTTAAGAATACATTTACTCTATCTATAGCAAGAACAAGCGGGTGGGTGCGTACCTGGACACCGCAGATCCAACTCTGAGAGCTGTGCGCCTTGCGGTGCTGCGGTGGTGGTTCGTCGCAGTAGATCCAACTCTGAGAACAAGCTCGTCGCAGTGGTGGTTCGTCGCAGTACTGGCAGTAGATCCAACTCTAAGAACAAGCTCGTCGCAGTGGTGGTTCGTCGCCGTGCGATACTGCGGTGGAGAGCCGTGCGAGGTGCGGTGGGCTCCAATTCGTGAGGTGGATGGAGAGTGGCCGAGCCGTGAGCCGTGAGCCGTGCGCCGTGTGGGTGGAGAGCGGCCGTGCTGTCGAGATTGGAGAGGAAAGCACAAATCTGAGTAGGGTATGCTGGAAAATAGACATATATATATGGTATAGATGGACGGCTAGGATTAAGTAAGCTATTAGGGTAAGTATACCGGGGCGGGGTGGGGGCGGTATAGGTAAATACCATATCCGACCCTAACCCGTTGTGGGTTTTTTTTAAAAAAACCATACCCGCCCCACGACCCGGTCAAAGTCAAAAAAACTCGTTCCTATCGGGGCGGGGCGGGGCGGGGCGGAAATCGGCGGGTTTGGATTTTTTTGCCATCCCTAAATGGGGTATACCCACAGGTGAGTAGAGTTCCAATAAAATGAACTACAATTACCAGGTTGACCCAGATGTGAGTACACAAAATGATCGCTAGTTGTTTAACGGATCCAAAGCGAACAGAAAATCTGAAGGCACAAGACAAATATTGGTAATGTAGCGCCCACGAGCCACCATCGGTGGATGTGCCTTTTGTTTAACGGTCAAAGTTTACCAGAGGCTCGATTATATGACACGTCGCGGTATACAAGTTGGTCCATTTCAGATTCACAGCCACCATCACTTGGAGCTGCCGGAATCCCGAAAGGAGAGCCTGCCGCTTGTGATGCTAACATTGCGGAGAAGTTTGAACTCACGACTATGAGTTGATTTTGCTCTATGCTTGCAATAAATTATATAAATCGTTCATTATTGCAAATCAATCATTACTGGAAATTCCACTTCTATGATTCAATAGCTGCATCTAGACAAGAAAATCATAGGAGCAAAATAACTTGCAAGAACCGCAATGATAGCTAGGAAACAAAGCCAATAACACTCATTGCACTTTTGAAGCAGCTTGGTTTCACATGCCTGTTCAGGAACACCTTTTGACATTTTTTAGCAGGAGTCCAGCATCAAAACCGGTGAAAGAACCATTCAAGAATCTACCAAACAAAACAATGAGTTTGATTTTATTAATTTTTTTAAAATTTTAATAATTAATTTGGTCAGTTCTGTGTTAGGTTTTTTCTTTCTTTCTTTTTTTTGAGTGGATTGAAACTGTACTGACTAGATTTGCTATAAAAATATCCTAAAAACTCACCACTTTAGTGATTATCTCTCATAGAAAAATCACCTAGATAATCCATTACATTTGTCCCAATTTTGAATAGTACCAGCAAAATATAAGTAGTCACTAGTATTATACACGACAACTGTCAAGTGAAAAGTCCAAGAAATTCAAAAACAACTAAAGCCTTAAACCGATTAAACTGTTCAAGTGGATCCATCCAAATTAAATTGCTGAAACCAAACCATCGAAGTCTAATATTTTTTTGTTTTTGGGCACGAACGAAAATGATCATATTGGTCTCACATTCAGCCTCAAAACTAAACCATTCAGACTGTGCTCAACCCTCCTCACAAGATATGATATATACTAGCAGTTAGGTAAGCCGATCCTAAGAGGATGGAGTTTACAATGACTTCTCCTAAATGAAGAAAACTTTGAGAGATTGGCTGTAGCCAACGGTGTAACGCCATCATTTAGTAACAACCAAGAATGAAGTATTGATTGAAAAATACTTAGAGGGGCTAACGAAGTCACGTTGCGACAATCTTAGCGAGCCACTTTCGCGATAAAATGACAATACTTATACTTAACAATCATTAATTGTCACAAAATGAAGAGGCTGAAGCCTTTGTATGTGATATAAGAAATCTACTTTAATTGCTGGTACTTACAAGCTAAACAATTAACATCAACGAATTATTTCAATCAGCACAAGCAGGGGTCAAAATTTTATCTCCAACTCTTTATACGCGTTTTCATTATTGGCGTTAAAATATATTTCAATGGAAAATATTAACCTGTTAACTGCCAAAATAAAAAAGGAAATTGAAAGCAACCTCTTCACATTACTAGTTTTCAACTGCCCTATCAAAACTGAAAAAGTCAAAAGAATTCCAAGACTGTGTGTGTGCCAACCAAAAGGGCATTATCTCATAAAGTAATGTGTCATCAACATTGTTGACCACGTGTAACCAGAGATGTGGTAGGAAACCGAGTATAGTCGTCGAAGACTAAATAGGCTTCTAGAAATGAAAGCGAGATGAAGCTACAGAAAATGACCTTCGGCAGTTGGCACCCCATGGCTACTCGTTCCTTTGGATGGCCTTATATTATCTTCAAACGCAGTATACATCACATCACATCACATCACATCACATCACTCTGAATTATTAAAAGAGACAATTCTTAAAGCCACGAGATGAACTGAAGACTGCATTGCATATGCACGGCTCCAAAAACCAAGCGGTCGGAATTTTGCGATACAAAACACGGAACATCCTTTAAAGTTTCACATTTAATATTTTGCCATGTAAAACTTGGAACATGTTTCACATTTCAAAGTCATGAGAGAGTCCAAAAACTTGTTTTGGACGGTCAAAAACTTCTTTTTGAGTGGCTTTTCAAGTATGACCTTTGCTACCAAGCGCGGACCTACATTCACACGAAAGCAGGCAATTGTTTGAATTTGATGTACAAGAGCACTATTATATTACGTGTACTTCTGGAAAGGGAAAAAGGCTCCGAAGTTGCTGAACACAAGACTTTTTAGAGACAAATGAGAAGCGAAAATGAAGCAATCTGTGTTTCCATCTGCCAGTTGGGGAAGCTGGTAAGCATAATCGAATAGTGAGAACGTCGGTAGGTACGTGACCCGTCTAACTTGAAGTGATTCAGGGAACTGTGCAAGAATATACCAAAAAAGTACATATTTCATCTAGCTTGTAGCATTGTGATGCTGATTGCATTGGCCGACGCCAGTGTTTGATTGCTCGACGAAAACTCTTCAAAAAACAGATTCCTTTTGGTGAAAAAGCCAGGCTCCTTAGGCTGGGGCAATGTGCTCTCACCGCCCAACATCATAACAACGGATGACATGCTTGGCCTATCTTCTGGACTTTGTTGTACACATAATAGACCAATATGGATTGATCGTAGCACTTCGAATAAATAGCACGAGTCGCTCAGAACTGTATCAATTAGTTCCAAGGCCCTCCCTTCTCTGAAAAGAATCCACGCCTGGATAGCATAAATTGAAGTTAAATTGCAAGCTTTAACATGTAGAGAAAAGCTATAATAAGGCTTGAAACGCGAAAATAGCCCCTATAATAATTGAAGGAAAGGTTGCATATGTATAAACCCTACTGAGACCCTATTCTCGTGGAGGCCTCGTGCACTGCACCGCATTAGTCTATCTCCGAAAATGTAAAAAAGGAGGCTCCTCTAGACAGAGAACTTACATGTCCAATAAGGTTATGGTGGTGGTCTTCGTGGAAAAATCCTCTGTTTTTCTTGCCACTTACAATCTCCAACACCAGAACACCGAAGCTGAAGACATCTGACTTCACTGAGAAAAGCCCATCGATGGCATACTCGGGAGACATGTAGCCACTGCAATAACATGCCAAAAGTGGGATCAAGCTTTACAAGCATAGGCTTTACAAGCATAGAAGCAAATTAAAATGCGCATTTGTCTAAGACAAGGTCCTTACTATGTTCCAACTACTCTTTGTGTGTTTGCTTCAGTCTCATTTCCGCCAAAACTCCTGGCCATGCCAAAGTCTGATATCTTCGGGTTCATGTCAATATCTAGCAATATATTGGCGGCTTTAAGGTCTCTATGTATAATTCTCAGTCGCGAATCTTGATGAAGATAAAGAAGGCCCCTAGCAGTCCCTTTAATAATATTCAAGCGCTTAGGCCAATCTAACAATCTGCTTCGAGTTATATCTGCACAAACTTTTTGTCTTAGTCCAACATTTTGAATAATAGAGGATTCGGAGTTACTGGAAGGCGATTCCAAACGTGAATAGCTGCTGCACAAGTAGCAGTGACAGAATAGCTGCTGCCGTTTTGATTATTAAGGGAAGCTTTAAAGGTTTTTGCATGCAAGTGCTGCCATTTGAACTTGTTAGAAATAGTGTCTGCTGAAATAAATGTAATCAGGTTCGCGAAGTGAGCTGAAGTTCGCGAAGTGAGCTGAAGTAATATGGTTGAGAAGGCATACCAAATATGAAGGAATCCAAGCTATTGTTAGGCATGTATTCATAGACCAACATCTTTTCTTCTCCTTCAATGCAACAACCAAGGAGCTTCACAAGATTCCGATGCTGGAGTTTGGCGATACATATAACTTCGTTTTTAAACTCGTCAAGACCTTGTGAGGATGACTTTGAAAGCCTCTTTATAGCTATTTCTTGTCCCTCATCCAGCATACCCTAACATAAAATATTATCTTCTTGATCATGGTTGAGAACCACTTACCACTTACCAAATGTCAAATATTATCTTCTAGGAAACGAAAATTCTTGTGCACACATCTTCATAAGTTGGTGAAGTAAGGCAATGGTTAGATTACTCATGAACACAAATACATGTACTATAAGATATCACTTTTGCAAAAAAATAGTACGAGTGTCTTTCTCAAAAAGAAATCATTGGCCTGCAAACAGATTGGAAGTGACCCTCTCCGATCTTAGTGTTATTAACTTGGTCAAAACTGATGGACCTGACATTGGTAATTAATCTAGAGCTTCCTGATAAGCATTTTAGCATACAAACTAGTTGATCAATGTCCTTTTATGATATCATTACGGTTTCCTTTCGAGGATTTGCCAGCATTAATTTAAACATGATGGAAACACTAAAAATATCCTAGGCACTTACCATAACTCTAGAGAGATTCTAAACAATGCCAAACAATCATCTGCAAGGGGAGCAGTTAGGTAATATTCTGGCAAACAACGAAGGGAAGAGAAAAAAAGAGTAAACATGCTTAAAAAGAGTGAAATATACAGCATATTCATTTCTACCTTCGACCACCATGATCAACTCTCTCGGTTGCACAGTTTGAAATCGTTTTTCAGTTAAAGGCCACCCTTTTAACTTTGTTTCAATGGCAGATGTGCTGATTAAAACTTAATAAACAGAACGTTGGAAAATAAAATATCTAGGGAGTGTCTTGCATCTGTACCTTGTAAACTGGTCCAAAGCCACCCTCTCCAAGCTTATTGTTGACAGAAAAGTCGTTGGTAGCTTTGGCTAATGTATTTAAATCGAACAATGGCAACTCTAGATCATCTTTTTGACGCTCAGTGGAGTGCTGTTCAGATCTATGTCCCATTCTTCCTCCTAAGTTACATTTGAGATATGCTTTAGATGTAGCAAGGCGATTGTACTAGTATCAGAAACCGCTGAAATGAAATGAAAACATGAGAACCCTAATTGTTCGAGCCACAATATACATTTTGCTCACCTTCCCACTTTAGCGGTTCCTCTTGCTGCCGTGGTTTCTTCTTCTTCCAGAAATACAAGGCAACGCCCAGGCCTAGCAGAAGAATTCCTGCTAATATAGGCAAGGCGACTATGACTTTCCCTCGGTTCTTTTTGCCAGTGCCAGATTGGGGAGTTGTTGAGCCTAAAGAAAAGGAAAGATCGATTTTTTAGGGATTACATTTGCCACAAAGAGTGCACAGCTTCAAACGCCATAAAACAACCATTTTAAAAATTCATAACAACATTTGCTCTGTATTTTGAATGACATAGACCTTTTAACCTTTTGACCCATATTTTTTTTATTCTCTGCTCAATAAAATGGGGAATGAAGCAAGATACAACTATCAACCAATGAATGCACAAGGTATAGTCAGAGCTGCTCTAGCAATTGCACTTCCTAGTACCATTAGCTGCTGCATCAACAATGATATATTTGGTTCATCATCTGTACTTATGGTTGATCTAAAACGAAAGAACTCAGGCAAACACAGGAAAGAAAAGATGGAAGTGAAAAATAATGAAGATCTCAACCCATAATGCCTGAGAATAAGATGCATAATCTGTGGGTTTGGAGATAAAATCATACTTATCTCTGAGGCAGCCAACCGTATGTAAAGATCTTGCCCGTTCTCGGTTAAGTCTCTTACATCGAGCAGCTCACCAAACCAAAGCAAGCAGCCAGTCCCTCCATTTCTGTTGTCTGAATTTGCATAAGCCATACAAGAGCAGTTTTCCAAGCATACTTTATGGCAGTCATCGAGGGTTAAGTTCCCGTTGTACGACGAATTTCGTGTATCTGGTAACTTTTTCCCGGGGTACTTGAGAAAACCATCTCCTCTTTGGCAATCCGAGGTCACCAAGGGTGTTTCCCGAACACATCCGTTCGACCAATCTGCGTTGTCCCAATCCCTGGGGTATTTTGGCACAAATTTATCCAAACAACCACATACCGGAGAATTGCCAATATTACAACTACCATACCCCTGACACAGACCGTAAATGTCGCAGTTATCTACTGGCATACTCAGGTAAACATTCCAATCTCCGGTTCGATAGTTCCACGTCAAGCGCTGGACAACTCCATCTGGATTCAAGGCTAGCCTCGAATAAACTGAGCTATTGATCAGCTGGAAACCATAATACACATCCACCTGATTATAAACCAAACCGTACGTATATATGGAGTTCGGTTTTAAGCCCTGCGATCCACTAAACCGCATACCAGTCCATGGTCCAGTCCCATATTTCTCCTTGTCACCATTCATCAGTACCAACTGCGGATACCCACGGGGATCAAGTAGAAACTTATAAGCCCCCCCTGCAGGGTCGTCCAAAGTCTTCCATGACGTTAGGTACCGATCTAGGCCGGTCACTAAATTCCTCCCGAGCTTCATTTCCGGCAACAACGTATGGGTCGGATAATCAAAACTCTGCCACAGATAATCATCGGGGTTATCATCGTTTGCATTTTTCACAACAAGATTCCCTGATTCCAGAAGTTGCGCAACCGGATTTGGTACCGAACTCGATGAGTTGGAAGACCAGACTAAGCCATTGGTGCCATTGTGGACAGTGAGAATTCCTTCCTCGGAGACTTTCAAAACCCCAGATGTATCGTTGATTGGAGCTTCTCTGTTGGCAACCCAAACAACATTCAAGTCGGAAGAAATCTTCTTGTACCATATGCCCAGGTACCGATTGGTGGAAGTACCCGGGCTGAAAAATCCCAGTTCAAAGGTTCCACCAGATGAAATTATGGTTTTCCCATCTGCGAGAGGCACAGTTGAGCTTATGGTGTCAGCTCCGTTGGACATCATCAAGACAGAAAACAAGGAAACCAAGAAAACGATTATAGTAACACCTTTCATTGATGAGGGTTGGGGATTTTTCTCATCGGACAGGGATTTGTGCTACTCTTTCACACTTCCTTTGACATATGGTTAGAACAAAGACACATATTGAAAGGGTGAGACCACCTTTGGGTCTTCCATTCCACCGGGTCGTTTAATGCGGCCACCCACAAAGACTTGGACTTCTGCTGCAATAATGCAGAGAAGGAAAAGAGAAAATGAAAATGCTCCCGAGACTCCTTCCACTAGCTTGTTCTAGCATTGTATATTGTTATTGATTGAAAATATTGACTCCGATAGTTATTGCCTTTAACTGTTGACCACCGACTTGGAATTCTGAGTCAATCAGTGTCATATCAGTCACTCCACTGTTGCTATCAACAACCAGCCAAATGGAAGGATCACAGTATCTTCTGATAACTACTTTTCACTCATGAATGCGAATTCGTTGCTTATGCAAGAGACTTGCATAAGCAACAGATTACCTTGCCCGTACAACGAATTTGTACTGTTTCCGGTTTGTTGTCACCCAGCAACATTCTTACACGTTTCGCAGGCATAATTTTTGTGCAATTCGACTTTGGGAACATCAGATGTGCTTGTTAGGATCTAACATTGTTTTAACAAGACATTCGGCCTTGCACTAATCATCAAATTCATAGTTTCTTCCCTTCCTCCTCGTTTTTAACTTCTAAGGAGACTCTGCAATACATGTGATGGTCACCATGCCTCAGCATACATGCATCTGCAGGGTGCTAAAACCAATATCATTCACAGAGATGCCTGGAATTGAAACTTCAACATCATTCACTCGAATAGCCTACATTTTGCAAGTAAATCGATATTTTAGTGCTGTGAAGAAAAGTGCTTTCTAAACAACTTGGGCTCAGTACAATTGCTATAGAAACCAATAAGAAACTGGCAGCAAAACCACATCACACAGTTTCAAATTGTGTCATGCCAAAAATCTTGTCTGGTGTGATAGGCATAGTCCAATTGCTATAGAACCAATAAGAACCACTGAAAAAATCTTATACTTTACATGTGTTGAAACGATTACAACAATTATTACGCTACCACGTAACACGTAGTGAGTTCGAAAACATACCGTATGAAGTTTCCAAATATTCCGACGTAGAATCCTTGTTGTTACGAGCCTCCAACACGCTTGATCTTTTTCGCAGGTACGAAAACGGCTACTAGAGTCGAGTTCTTCGTCCACGAACCAAATCCTAGAGTTTGGTGATTGCTCTAGAGAGAGTGCTATAGAGAGAGGGGTTATTACTATTGATTTGTGATTTATTGGGATATCTCTAGCCTTTATATAGAGATACAATTAGAGACTGACTTTACCTCCAACTCTTAGGAGATAAAGATTGTATTTATCTCAAACACTTAAGAGATAAATATTCTCTAAATAACTGTATTTATCCAAACTAACAAATACACATTATCTGTTAGTGGGCGGATAATGGGTCCACTGACCCAATTTATTAACAGCTCCCACTCGCCCACACACAGGGCAAATAAATCGTACAGTCCCTCTTTATCTCTCGTCCACTCATCTCCTCATACAGGAAATGGAACGTGCGACCTACGAGAAAGGATGTCCAGTTGAGGAGTATTGTATTAAGTTATCACCAAACTAACACAATACATCACTCCAAAAAAATCTCGTATGTACCCCAGATAGTTCAACTACACCAGATTAAACACTCTCAAATCCCTCATAGTGAGCAGTGTTAAACCTCTCATATGTTATGTATTCATGACTCATATCGAAACGAAAATCGACAAAGTCGCCCGGGCTATGAATCACACAACATGATGTAATATTGAACTTTCTTCCCAAAGCCCTCATGTCATTCCAATTAGACCCAACCGCTTTCCTAGACATGCCCCGCGAGACCGCATCATCCATGATCCAAGGGTACATGCTAAAGTAGCGACATTGAGTATCCTCTTCATGACATAGTCTAAGGTGAAAAGGGTACCATATAGGATCAAAAATTTTGATCCAAGTGGCTCACACAATGACGAAGCAGGGATTCATTCGTCACTCCCACTGTCGGTCTGCATTTAGCACATGCAGTATGATTTGCATGCTATGGCGTAACCCGCAAGGGCGTGTCACATAAATGTATAATAAAATACGCCATACGAATCTAAGTCTAGTCGCTGTACAAGCGCCTAACCTGAGTTTTTCAGCCCAGTCACTCTCATAGTGCCTGCCTGAAATCTCACATTCGGCTGTAAGCAGGCTACATAGAGTTGTGGAGATACTCTATGATCGACCTACATTTTTTAGGTCTCATCTTAGCTCCAACTAAGGCGACATGTTTGCTTTATAAGCTGTATCATCTTATTCGCCCACTTGGCGCTTAAGACAATTATGTCTCATCTTGCTCGCTATCTTAGCGCCAAGGTGAATTACCCGTGTGAGTGGGTCAATTCGAGCCTGGTGACACTCTCAATAAGGATGTATATGTAATCACAAAGATTATCCATTCATTCCATAATAAACTCAAATCAAGGAATGAAAATTTAATGTAATAAATAATGTCAAGTACATAAGATGCCATAAACATATCAAAACCTACGTAGTCCCATACTCCTAATGTGAGAAAGGAAAACATCTCTAGCAATAGGCTTGGTCAAAGGATCAGCCACCATTCTGCCAGTAGGTATATGCTTCATGGTCACCTCTCCTTGCGCAACTAAAGTTCTAATGAAGTGATAACGAAGGCCTATGTGTTTGGCCTTCCCATGATATTTGGGGTCCTTTACAAAATCTAGGGCAGCTGTATTGTCACAGTGAACAGTGACAGACTCATCTGCATGAGCTGTAACCCCTAAAGCCTGTAAGAATGACCTCAACCAAACAGTTTCCTGGACTGCTGCTGAACAAGCAACATACTCCGACTCTATCGTGGATAGGGCGATGCAAGACTTTTTCTTGCTGTACCAAGAGATAGCTCCACCTGAAGTGGATATGCGCTCATCTCTATCAGCACCCCAATCAGCATCGCTGTATCCTCTCAATCTCAAGTCTCCACCATGATAGCACAGGACGAGATCAGCGGTTCCACGTAAGTATCGAAGAATCCTCTTCACCGCATTCCAATGAGCGGGTCCAGGATTACTCTGATAACGACTCACCATTCCAACGGCAAAGCAGATGTCTGGACGCGTACACAACATAGCGTACATCAGACTTCCTACTGCAGCCGCGTAAGGCACTTTGGACATCCGATTCTTTTCCTCATCATTCTTTGGGCATTGGTCTGTTGTTAAAGTACACGCCTTGTCCATTGGAGTGTCTATGGGTTTTGAGTTATGCATACGGAATCGTTCAATGACTTTCTTGATGTATGTCTCTTGAGACAAACTGAGAAGTCTCTTTGGACGATCACATATGATTTTAACCACGAGCACATAATTAGCTTCTCCCATGTCCTTCATCTCAAAAGTTAAGGACAGCCACTGCTTAGTGGCGACAATGGAACTCATGTCATTCCCAGCTAAAAGAATGTCATCCACATACAAAGAAAGGATCATAATATTTTTCTTGGATCGTTTTACGTAAACGCAATGGTCTTGTTCAATCATTTCAAAACCTATAGAGGTAATGGCATGATGAAACCTAAAGTACCACTGCCTAGACAATTGTTTGAGACCATATATAGAACGTTTGAGCCGGCAAACTTTGCGCTCATGTCCCTTGACTTCAAAACCCTCAGGTTGAGCCATATAAATCTCTTCGTCTAGTTCTCCATTGAGAAACGCAGTCTTAACATCCATATGAAAAAGTTCTAAATCCTGCTGGGCGACAATTATTAGGATCAGGCGAATTGAAACAAATCTCACCACTGGGGAGAATGTGTCTTCATAGTCCACACCCCGCAGTTGGGTATAGCCTTTCGCCACAAGACGTGCCTTATACTTGTCAATTGACCCGTCTGCCTTGCGCTTGACTTTTAAAACCCACTTGTTTCCAATAGTCTTGCGCCCTGGCGGAAGGTCAACCAACTCCCAGACCTGATTCTTCTCCATTGAGCTCAACTCATCTTTCATTGCAGCCATCCACTCATTACTAGCAGGTGAAGATAAGGCTTCTTCCACAGAAGTGGGCTCATCTTCATCAGTTGGAGTGCACATAAGAATTTTACCGTCAATCTCAAAACGACGACGTGGAACTCTTCCTCGTGCACCTCTACGCAGTTGAGAATCTTGTTGACCTGATGGTCCTGATGGTGTGCTCCCACTGTCTAGGATGCTCCCACTAGGTTGAAGATCACTTATACTATCTTCAGCGACAACAGGATGAGGAACTAATCCCCCACCTTCACTTGGAGATGGTAAAGTGGCTTCAACCTCCTCTAACTCATAGAGGTCAAGATTCTTACTCGCGTCTCCAATGCTAGGAAAATCATTCTATATGAAATCGACATCACGAGACTCTATTTCAGTCTTTCCACCATTTGGATGTTCACCATACATCACATAGCCTTTAGAGTTTTCAGAATACCTCAAGAAGATACTCTTTTTAGCTCTAGGCCCTAGTTTCCCATACTTATGAGAAGTACTGTGAACATAACCTGCTGAGCCCCATGGGCGCAAGTTATCCAAATTGGGCTTTTGGCCAGTCCAAAGCTCATATGGGGTGGATTTGACTGATTGTGAAGGCACTCGATTAAGTATATAGGCTGCAGTCAAAAGAGCATCCCCTAAAAAGATATTGGGAGGTTTGCTTGTGCCATCATAGACCTAACTCTGTCTAACAATGTTCTATTCCTTCTTTCCGCAATGCCATTTTGTTGTGGAGTATTAGGAATAGTAAGTTGCCTGCGTATCCCTTTTTTTCTCACAAAACTTCTTGAAGTGATTTGACAAATATTCGCGTCCTTGGTCAGTGCGAAGAGTTTTTAAAGTCTTTTCTTTCTGATTCTCAACCTCAGCTACAAAGCGTTTGAAACAGTCCAAAGCTTCATAGCGGTGAGATATCAGATAACCATATCGCGTATAATCGTCTATCAGTGTAAGGAAATAAGAGGCGCCATGGCGTGCCTTTACACTCATAGGTCCACATATGTCAGAGTGAACTAGCTCAAGTGGTTGAGTTGCTCTCACAGCCTTTCCAAAAGGCTTCATGCATGCTTTACCTGCCAAACAAGCCTCACATGTTTGTAGATTGACTCTTGCGAGTGGGCCCAAAAGGCCTTCTCTAGCCAAACGAGTCATTCTATCTTGGCCTACGTGGCCCAGTCTTGCATGCCAGGTGGTAGAATCATTCACAATATTATCATTCACAACATAAGAATAAGAGGACTGAGAATCATTTAAATCCAATTGAAAAAGACTATCCATGCGAAAACCATGTCCGAACAAAACATCCAAAAAAGATGTCCAACTTATTACCCTTAAAAGGAAAAAACCACTATCTAATAAAGCAGTAACTGAAAGTAGATTAAGCCGAACAGTGGGTGCATATCGCACATCCTCAAGAATCAATGTGCGCCCAGTGCGCAACTTGAGCTGGTAAGAACCAACCCCTAGCACCTCTTCGGAGCTATTGTTTCCCATGAAGATATGTTTGCTACCCGCTGGAATCCGGTGATAATCTACGAACCCCTCTCTATCACGTGCTACATGTTTTGTTGCACCTGTATCCACAAACCACACAGGTTGGGAATGAGCAACCATCACATGTGAGGAAACATATAACTGAGAGGGAGATTCTGAAAGTACCTTCTTCGGCTCAGTGCAATCACGAGCGAAGTGTCCTTTCTGTTGACAGTTGAAACATTTAACTTTAGACAGATCCTTTTTCTCACCACGTTTTTCTCTCTTGCGTTTCTTCATTTTTTTCTTCCTTTGGCGCATAAGTGCTAGCCTCGAGTCTCAGCCTCAAGGATGACATGTTGTGAAACATCAGAAAAATTCTTGATGTTTTCACTATGGGTCAATATCTGTTTCATATTAGCCCATGAGGCAGGAAGGGACCTTATGACAGCTCTGACTTGTTGCTCATCTGTGAGCGCATGGCCAGCATCCCTCAGCTTACCAATCATATTGGACATCATCCTTAGATGTTCACTCATGGTATGTTTAGGGTCTTTTGTGTACTCCTCAAACTTAATCACAAGGCTACGAAGCCGCGTAGTTGAGGTTCCACCAAAAGAGAACTTGAGTTGCTCCCATAAAGCTTTGCAAGTTGGAAGTTCATCATACTGCCCGATTAGATCATTTTGCAAGCTGCTCAACAAGGTATAGCACGCACTACGATCTTTCTGATTCCATTTCTGGTAGGCAGTGTAGTCTATTAGGGGTTGTGCCTCAGTTGGCGCGACCATCTCCTTGGTCAAGTGCTCCTCGAGCTCTTGTTCGTTCAGCATGAATTTCATCTTTTTGTGCCAAACGTCATAATTATCTCCGTTAAGTTTCTCACCCTTAACGAGATCAGCTATGACATTCTTGGTGGCCATTATATTCACTACATTAGATTGCGCAAGGAAAAGACATTAATTATACATCCTTCTATTTATTTCAAAAAATTCAAATGAAAAACATAATCCTTCCTCACATCATGAAATCGAAAATTTACTAAGCTCGTAATCATCTCCCATGTATGTGAGTTGGGAAAAATATTTTTCAAGTAATTTTTCGCAATAAATTTCATCATTATATAAGCCACAATATAATAAATCATCCACATGATGATTTAGAACAATATAAAAATTGTACCATGCAATAAAGTGTGCAAGGACTCCATTGAGCCCTATTGGCATTCTAATAATTTATGCTAAGAAAATTATGACTTGAATAATGTGCGTGCGAAATTACATCCCCGTACAAGGCTTTTTGGAAATATACAGGAAAATAGTAGAATACAACATCTTTGAGAATCCTACTACAAACTATTCCAATAAAACAAATGGAGATGCCACACAACACATTATTCTCAAAAGAATTTTCTTAAAACAAGAGTAAACACATAAACATAAGTTTCTTTAGAATGCCAATCTAGTATCCATCCATTTAAACTAAAACTAGCATGCTCAAATAGTAAGTTAAAGGGTAATTTAAATGGATGAATAGGCCACATTCTCCTTCCAAGAAAAACGGGCGTAAATGCCTTGAAATTGAGTTTAAAGAGGCGTGGGCTTATCAAAAGCCCAACAAATATATAAAAAAATATATTTAAACCATAACTCTAATCAAGGCAAATAAATAAAACATAATTCATCTATGTCATATAACTCTCCATAATATTTATTTCTGGTCACAAAGTGCAAAAATTAATATGTGCGCATTATTCGTATTTTTGGGAACACATAAGTATCACAAAAAACGGCCCAAAAATGAGAGATAAATTCTTAAAATTGGCAAACAATAAATTTATTCCTAATATACCCTCTGCAATTAAAGAAAAAATTCTGTGTGTATAAAACAAAATTTTAAAGCTAATTTCTATATAAAAAAAAGTCGTTTAAATTAAACAGAATACACACAGAGGGTATTAAGGTAAATTTAACACCATAGAAAAATTACAGAAGCCAAGAAAGAGCTCCACGTGCCGGTGGTGGGTCAAAAAACTGCCAGAAAATACCTCACGCGCTTCCACGCGCCGCCGTGCGCGTGGGGCAGCCACTGGATTCTTGAAGCAGGCGCGTGTGAAGCACGCGCGCGTGGAGCGCGTGGAGCGCGTGGGGATATGTCCACTTTTCTTTCTGGCGCGTGAGCGCGGGTGGGCGCGTGGCTTGGCATTGCGCAGCTCCTTCGCGCGTGGCGCGCGTGATTGCGGCACCCTCAGCTAGCTTGGCGCTTGGCCCACGTGTGCGGCTCGGCTTGGCGCGTGTCGGGCGTCTGCGGCTCGGCTTGAACGCGTGGCGCGGGTGGAGACACTGTTCATCTTCTTCTTTAAAAAAACCCTAATTTTTTTTTCAGCGCCGCCACGCCGCGATGCCAACTTTCGAAGGCCAAATCTCTCTCGTTTTTAAGCCAAATAATGCGTACGATATATCGTTGGAAAGCTTATGCGACATAGATTAATTATGTACCAAACGATCATGATAAAACTGAATATCATGCTCCGAATTTGAGTCCCAAAACTCAAAAAAATCACAATTTTCTTGAAAAATAAAATTGTGATTTCTCACAAACCATGCATCCAAAAATCACGAAATTTTACGGAGTTCATCCTCAACCATAGGAGAACAAAACTATATAATTATTTTTCAGAAAAACATGCTCAAAAAATTTTGAATTTTAATAATGAGTCTCATTCATGTATCCGAAAAAAACGCAACATGCACATAATTTAATCTAGCATGTTAAAGGTGAATCAACAAGTAATCATGCTCTGATACCAATGTTGAAACGATTACAACAATTATTGTGCTACCACGTAACACGTAGTGGGTTCGGAAACATACCGTATGAAGTCTCCAAATATTCTGACATAGGATCCTTGTTGTTACGAGCCTCCAACACGCTTGATCTTTTTCGCAGGTACAAAAACGGCTACTAGAGTCGAGTTCTTCGTCCACGAACCAAATCCTAGAGCTTGGTGATTGCTCTAGAGAGAGGGTTATTACTATTGACTTGTGATTTATTGGGATATCTCTAGCCTTTATATAGAGATACAATTAGAGACTGGCTTTACCTCCAACTCTTAGGAGATAAAGATTGTATTTATCTCAAACACTTAAGAGATAAATATTCTCTAAATAACTATATTTATCCAAATTAACAAATACACATTATCTGTTAGTGGGTGGATAATGGGTCCACTGACCCAATTTATTAACATGTTTATCCATTTTGGAGCACAAGTACATCGCAATATATATTGTATCGAGTGTCAAATAGTGTGATGGTCATTTTATTCGCAGAGCTTGATGCATGGTTACTTGGAAAATGAGGATCATCAAAGCGCAAATCTTTTTGATTGATGAAAAAGCCTTTGGACTGAGGCAGGCAATGCACCCTAACATTAAAACAACCCGATGACATGCTTGGCCCATCTTCTGGGCATTATTGTACGCATAGCAAGCCCACATTAATTGATCGTAGCTCTTCTGATTCATTGCACCAGCTACCTAGGTTTGCGTCCAACAATTCCAACTAGCTGCCTTCTTTATAAAGCATCCATGCCTGACCAAGAATATTATGGTTGGTGGTGGATGAAAGAATATTTTTGTTTCTCTTTCCACTTACAATCTACAGTACTAAAACACCAAAGCTGAACTCATCTGACTTTACCGAGAAAAGCCCATGCCCTGTATACTCGAGGGACATGTATCCGCTACAAAAGCAATTTTGTTCCCCAAGGTAAAAATAACATCCAAGACATAGTTGAGAACTACTTGAACGCAGACAATATTTACAGATTATTACTATGTTCCAACGACTGTGTTCGTGTTTGCTTTAATCTTATCTCCACCAAATCTTCTGGCCAAGCCAAAGTCCAATACCTTAGGGTTCACGGCACTATCTAGCAATACATTGCTAGCTTTAATATCTAATTGTGTAACTCTCAGCCAAGAATCCTGATGAAGATACAGAAGGCCCCGAGCAATCCCATTGATGATACATAAGCGCTTTGGCCAGTCCAAGATTTTGATTTGAGTTTGATCTGCCCAATTTGTCTACTTAGCTTATGCTCGATTAATTAAAAGTGTGATTGTAAAAATAAAGCAGCGGGATTAATGATAGCGAAGTCATGCAGCTGCAATAAAAGGACGGAACCATAATACTCGATTGCAAATTCATACTCCATAATACATATGTGTGAACGCAAACACGCGCGCACACACTTACACATGAATTAGAGAACTGATCCAGATCCAATACTAGATCCCTCCAAAGCATCTCTAGTCGTCCACGTCAAAATAATGGACTACCATATCTCATCATTTTCCCACTTGTTTCCCATTGTTTCTTCTTCTAAGGTTCATGGGGATGTTTTAAGGTTAACTGCAAACAGCCTCTTCATAATTTGGGCAGGTTGCAAAGAGACACCTTTTATTATAGAAGTTGCAAAGGAAGACCTAAGGCAATAAATGTGTTGCACCTGAGGGTTTCCTTAACAGAGTGAGGAATTATCCAAAACATATCCTATATATACCTTATAGATCATGTTTGTTGTTTCTTTATGATGGTGGTATATAGATCTAGGCCCTGTTGTTTCTTTGCTGTGTTGGTGGTGGATGGGGCTGGCTGGAGGGGTGGATGCATAATGGTGGGGTGATAAGGCAGTGTTTGAGATATGGTGGCACTTTAATGATGAGAAGAGGGGACGACAACCATCAGCACCGTTAGAGAAGAGGGGGCTGCAGTTATCGGCAAGGATTAAGAAGAGGGGCGCAAGACAATAAGGTTGTGGTGGTGATGAGAGGGAGGGCTCATGCGTTTGGTTGATTGGGTGGGGTATTGGTGGTGACCAGAGAGAGGGGCTGGTGGCAATGGGGGGCTGGTGGCATTCTATTGCTTCAATAATGTGGCAAGCTCCACCACCTTAGTCCTCCAGCAACATCCAAACCCTGGTACCCCTATTAGCATTATAAGAAACCCTATGAAAGGCATTCCAAGGCGAATGACGATTTTCTAGATAGTAACAACTAGGGGTGCAACTTGGGCCGAACAATCTGTGGGCACCCCGTGCCAACCCATATAATTATCGGTGTAGGCTTAATATTACAGTGACCGCGGTGGGCGAAGACACAAAATTTTGAACCCTCATAAAATATGGGCTGGACATGGACAAAGGTTTTTTGAAGCCTGCCCAGCCCGTGGGAAACTCAGTCCGTCAAACTTTTATATCATACTAGTTATGGTGCACGTGCGTTGCACATTGATTATTTCTATATAGTGGTCAAATGTTATATATAGAGGAGAATATAGTTGAAAAAAGATAGCGGCAAGAGAAAATGCAAGTAACCACAAGTTCAAGTTTTCAAAGTTTACTTCATTTATTTTTTACTTTTATCTTGTCTTATTTTTGGTGGCAAAACAATATTAGTTATATTTACAACACATTGATGCCTTTTAATGGAGGAAAAGATAATGTAAACGGGAGGAGAAAGAAGCCAATAGTCTAATAAATTAGATAAATCAAATAGTTTGCTTCGGTTACTACTTTTCCTTTTTTTTGTACCTCTCTCGTTTAAAAGTACGTCAATAATAAAATATCAATTAATATAGTGTACTTTTTGATTTCTCAATATAAACCCCCAAATAGAAGAACACTATAATTTGCATTGATATAATGGTTGCGAAATATGTGTACTTGAAGGCCTATTCATCTAGTAATCCATATTCTGTCAATGTCGCAACTTTATTAATCTACCTTATTAATCTAATGAAAAAAGGGCATCCTATTTATCCACAAAACGATTAACAAGAGGGAAGATTCTTAGGAATAGAATCAACCGACACAAATTTAACTGTCAACATCAATTACACTTGAAACTCAAATCAAAATTTATTTGTAACTCTAGTACAAAAGTTTCTTCAATGCCATCCTTGTCATTGAGATTTGAAGTTGTAGCCAAGGCCAGCTAAGATGAAGTTTGCGAGTCATAATTACTTGAGTATCAACTTTTTCTTCCTCCCCATCTTTGAGTTTTCACTCAAACTCTTGTCTAAATCTGCCAATTGCATGCAAGAAATTGGCATAGCTTGGAATGCAGCAGCACATACCCTATCCCCCTCCAAATGCCATCGTCTTGTACTAATTCACGCTATCATGATTCTCGTCAATAAATGTCTTAGGCCTTCACTCTTTAGGATGCTCCCACACTTTGTTGTCCATGTTACATCCATATGGCTTATAGCGATCTACAGAGATCCATAGTTAAACTGGCAGGAAGAAGTAAGAAAAAAAGGGAAAAAGGTAGCAAATTAAGAAGGGAAAAAGTACAGCCTCATTTCCAGCAGGGATATGGTACACTGCTAACTCAATGTCTTTGTGCACAAATCTTAGAGGAATTACTGGAGCAGGACTATACATTCTAAAATTTTCGTGAAATTTTTATGGAAAGAAGCTTACAAGTATGGAAGCTGTCACAATTTATCCTTCGTAATCTTCTCTAATTCATAGATACTTCGAATATCCTGATAGAGATGGTCTTATTGGATGGAGAGTATTAAAATCATGCCAAACCAGTATGCTGCATGCAACAAAGTAGTACAGTTAGTTGGCATGGATGTCATGGTTACGAAGAGTATTTGAAGGCATCTAATTTCAAAAGCCATCCTATGTAATTCTGGTACAATCATATATCAAAACCAAAGTTACTAAAACTTACACAAAGTAAGGAAAATGAAAGTGAGCACCAGGAAAATGAATCCACACATATATTATAAGAAAAGATCAATGTCATTTAACTCCAACAAACGAAACCTAGTATGAAGAAAATTCATAAAAAAGATTCAATAACATCTATTTTTACAACTAAAGCAAATGGCAGCTACATGTATAGATACAACAATCATCAGGTCTGAAGAGAATGTAGTAGCAGCAATCAAAGATCATCTTGATGTTCCAAACTGATGTCTGTGATAAAGAAAAAGAGAAAACCTTATTAAGAGCAATGTCAAATATATAATGATAGTGTTCCGTATGAGTGTGCTTTTACCTTAAGTTTGTATGCCATACATGAACTTCAGAACTGGTTCAAAATTCTGAGAAGGTCTCTTAAAAACTTTGTAATTGCACGAAAAATATATTAGGTTTAAGAAGGCTAAAGTGAATTGTATTTTCCTTGAAAATTGAATGATGCAAACATTTACACTCATAGGCTGATTGAACACAATTTTTTCAAAACTTCAACTCTTACCTTGTAAAATGCCCAACATTTGATTCAACTTTAAGACTTCGAGATTAATTGTCATCACATTTCATGAATTTCTTGCTGAAGAATTGAAGAGTCGAGCGTCACAAAATACAAGGTTTAGGGCAAGGTTTGTCCCAAACATTGCTTTATTTGAGAAGAGCTGATTACAATGCTTCTTTCAATTTGTTGGCACCCCTCGTTTTCGTTGCAACATAATTTTCTATTAGTTTTGCTACATATTTCTCGGGCTTGCTCCGTTACATAATATCTGGGGCATGTGCCAGAGAACTTTCTCGTTGCTTGCACATCATTTTCACAATTTTTGGCTGCAATAAGTTAGCAAGATTAAGACGGAGAAATGCTAAAATACGTAGTTCTAGTGGTGTGCGAATAAAAAAATGACCAAACAAGAAATAAAGGGCATTACTTGATACTGGAGTTCTATTTCTGAAAGATTTTGCAACAAAAGTACTACTCCTTGAATGAAGAAAAACAAGATTTTTCTTGTCCATTCTGAAAGCTTTCTTTTCCTTGCCAGCTCACCTTTTCTTGCGTAAATTGAATACCTACAAAAGCAAGTCTAGGAAATGAATAGAGGCATTTGGCAGATGGCTTGATTCGAAAGCAGTTTTCAAGTAACCAATCTGCTCATCATGTATATAGTAGGATATTCATTACTTTGTTATTGCATATCCATAAAGTTGCTACAAGAGGTAAATTAAATTAGGAAGCATATGCAGGACAATGCAATATTTATATCCGTATCAGAAAAATATAATATCTCAACAAACTACAAAGAGTCCTAGTCTCGTCCCTGCCCATGCTAATCATATTGGCTCCAGATTACCCCTTCACAATACTCTGACTTTTACGCCCAGTCTCTATCATATGATTGAGGTTGATCTATTAGCACGTATGATTGAGTCGGAGAATCTACTTTGATATTTGTACAAGCAGTTTAGTAACAGCATAAATATTAAGGGGAAACTATAAAGATAGACCTATTTTAGACATTTTTCCAATCGGATACTTAAGGAAAAGGTTGGTATGTTAAAATCTACTAAGACAGAAGACATAAATGTTGCATTTGAAAAATTAATTGCTACTATAGTTTGTAGGATAATGCTTTATAGTCACCTTCGAGATGATTAGGTGCATGGCTTGAAGATCCAACTTCTGATGTGGTAAAGGGTAGGGTTTCTTTGACTGTCTCTCGCGTGTCCTTGACTTTGAGTGAAACTAACTTTTTTGCATTCTTGTACATCATCGGTTTGTACTTTGGCATAATTCTTTCTAGACTCATGCTTTTGTGACTGTTTATCACCTGTACAAGCTTCGTCTAGATTCAGAAGGCGTGTTAGTGTACATATAACACAATTTTAGGTAAGATATGTAAGTGAGCGTGACTATTTGTCGTTTCTTAGAATATGTCTCTACTTTTTGGTACCTTGCATTCGAGCTGGGTCTTTTGCTTTAGATGAACTGGGGTGGTGATCTTTAAAAGTAGAGATTGTGGCTTGCTCAGATGGCTGCTCATCGTCTGACGATACCACTGTAGAAAGCTTTCTTTTCCTTACCATTGTCACCTCTTCTTGCGTAAATTGCACACCTACAATAGCAAGTCTAGGAAATGAATAGAGGTAGTAGGCAGATGGCTTGATTCGAAAGCAGTTTTCAAGTGACAAATCTGCTCATAATTTATATAGCAGGATATACATAATGCTGTTATTGCATATCCATAAAGTTGTTACAAGAAAGTAAATTAAATTAGGAAGCATACGCAAGACAATGCAATGTTTATGTGTATCAGAAAAATGTGATATCTCGACAAACTACAAAGAGTCTTAGTCTTGTCCCTGCCCATGCTAATCATATTGACGTATTGCAATATTTCATGCTAAACAACTGTTAAATGCAAACCAGAAGAAGATCTGAGCAAGAAACTGATCAACGTGGCTTCTGCAAATTCTCAAACACTCACGATTACTGATCAAGATACCTTCTGCAAATGCACTCTGCCTCATAGACATAACTTGGACAAGATCACCTCATAATAGTTATAAAGTGCCATTTTCCACAGGTTAACTACTTTCTAGCATATTTTCCAATTAGTTGACAAAAAATTAGTTCGCTTACCACACTTGAGGCATCCTTGTGCTAGTATAGATGCGGAGCCTCTTCAATCCAACAAGTGACTCATTTTCCGTTACACTGTTATTTCATGAGAGCCTAAAGTTTAAAACTTGGGGAGCAAATCTGACTTGAGCTTTTACATATATGATTGATAAATCTCATAGCTAACTTTAACATACTTGCACCTTAACTTACTCTATCTATTACCACTCTTCGGCAAGTTAATTGAGAATTTGCAACATAAAAACACAACCATTTGAATCTCATGCTCTTTGACTTTATGCTAATATTATTCACTGAGGTGGTCTTGTGAAAGGTAAAGGATGGCAAAGTCTAAGTTCAAATTTGCAAAGTTTTTCTTTTATTAGCTAATGTAAAGGAGAGGGAGAGCATCATAAATGTAAAGTATCCTTATTTATATCACAAATACTATATGATGGGAGAAAATAAGATTTGGAGTACAAGAAAAGTTATTTACAATCTAGTCATAGCATGACATGCCTTGCATATCTTGTTTGTTGCTAGAAGTCAAGGTACAAGAAAGAAAAATGTTATGTTGGTATGGGATTGGAGGCATACCTTTGGTTAAGTGCATGGATATTCAAAAACAGGTTGTGCAACCAGTAATGGCCAGTAAATTTCCTCTTACCAGGCTGCTTAGAAATGACATATTTACACAAGTACAAGAAAATCAGTCGACATGTGTGCATGCACAAACAATCAAACACTGGCCATCGACATTTTCAATCCAATATGACACCATTTATTAATTTAGCATTCACTCCAAGCATGTTTTGCAAAAAATAAGTCTCTGCATAGAGATCACGTATCCTTCCAAGAGTTAAATCTCTTTGTGAAAACAACTAACTTGGTATCAAAGCAGAAAAAACACAACACAGGAAAATGTTTGGGATCAAAGTAATGGATAGCTTTAGAAATAATAAACTCTAAAGTGCTGAAATTAAGCAAAGAAGAAACTGATTTAGCATCACCAAAGAAACCCCAAACGCAGAGAAAGCAAAAGACCACAAATCTGGGGCAAGTGATCAATGGATCAAACTTGTTAATCTGTCTAGCCATCGAATTCCCAGCCTCTTAACCATAATCTCCAAGTTTTGTGCAAGATGTAATCTATAAAATGAAAAGTCATCTACCAATCATTTATTTCTATTCTCATTTCTACCTACTCCATAATCATGCAATCCACATGATCTAGTAATGGCTCACTCAAAGATTGCATGTGCAAATTCAAAATATAACTTAAGCATGATAGGGTAAAATACTATCTTTGGGCATGATCTATTATGTGGATCATGTCTATTACTACCATAACTTTAACGTAGATAAACTATTACCAGTCCACGTAGACCAAGCACCACCAAAAATCTATTAGAACATGTCAAAAAGTAAAACAAAGAGCTGAATTCCATGGATAAAGCCAAAACCAAAGGATTCATTGTAATTTTATAAACACTAAATCCATATAAAGGAAACTGATAGGCTGACCAAGCCAAAGGTCCAAACATACATGAAACAAACTGACCCCAATTTGCTTCGTTGGAGTAAACCTTGAATGGGCTATTCTTTGAGGCATACATACAAACAGGTGGTGTACTATGTTACTTACCACTCACAAGATCTTAAATGACAATCATAGAAAGTAAAACATGTTTGTGCGAGAAACAATAAGAATTAAGAAACACTGAAATATGCAAGATAGACAGTATCAATTAAGATTATCATCATTGTCAGTGAAGAACTGGAAGAAATATCAAAAGCTCTCACCAGGCGATCGACGGTTTCTAACTGTTTGTTGGAGTTAATGACAGATATATGGTCACATATTTATGGAGTTTGAATTCGGGATACATGTTTCTGTTCATTGATTCCTGAAATGCTGTTCTGTTATGCAAACACTGACCTGCAGATGAAGAATTGGATGAATTATCATAGGAAGAATTTTGAAGTACAGAACGAAGGAATCCTTGTAGAGGCTAAGCTAGTGTGCGTGGGGAGGGAGAAAGCCTGCGGAAGAGAAGATCCGCTTGTTTTGAAACCATGGCACCGCTTAGAGGTGGCTTGAGCGGGTGGCGGAATGTTGCGCCGTTTTAAAAATATGATGGGTAATCGGTGTTATGTGATATTTTAGAGGGTATTTTAGGAATTAGAATGTGTCAAAATACATAAACATGTCTAAACACATTAGCGGGTAATTGGTGTTATGTGATATTTTATAGGGTATTTTGGGGATGAGAATGTGTAGAAACACATAAACATGTCTAAACACGTTAGACTTTTAAGATAGAGATATTTGAATTACATATACAAATTTTACATGTATAGAACATAATTTTTTTTTTCTTTAGTCCTTAAAATACTCTAACCATATGTGTTTAGAGACCTTTGAAGACTTCTTTTTTCTCCCATATTTCTTATTACAGGACTAGACTCTGTAAGATTGTTTCAAAACCCTTATCTTTTTCTTTATTTTATCCTGAAACTTTGTTTCCATACTTTTAACTAAATGCATTTTGAAACTTCACTATACTCTTCTTTGCTATCATCATTAATTAGTAAGACTTCGATCGTAAATGATATACTTAAACATTAAATAAGCTAAAACTCATGACTAATTAGTAGATTAGAATGATAATTGATATGGTAAAAATTAAGTTAACAAAAATTAATACGAAATTATGGGACAACCTATGGGCAGCCCATGTCCAGCAACACTTTCATGGGTCGGGCATGGACAGATATTATTTGGCCCTTAGATGGGCTGGGCTAGACACGGGCACATGTTTTTGAGAGTCTGCTGGGCATAATCTTACCCTTTGGCTCGTCCAGCTCACCAAGTTGTAGCCCTAGTAGCAACTATTCACAATTTTTACGATGGCTAAAAATTCAGTCCATACCTTAGCTGAAAAGTTCAATTGGTGGTGGTCAGTGGGCATGTTGGGTAATAAAACCCATGGGCTGGAATGATGACCAAATGGGCAAAAGTGCAGAAGAAAAACAAGATTAAAAGTCCATTATGTTTATATGGATGGCCAAGGATGCGTGTTAGAGAGTTCTCTCTACAGCGTTAGACGTGAATTCATCTCGTACAAAATATGTCCACATACACATACATGCCATAGATCTCTCTCTCTCTCTCTCTCTCCCCCTCTCCCCCTCCCTTGATCTCTTCCCCCTTCCCCTTCTCATTAGACACACAAACAGAAACACACATGGATACACACACACACACAAACAAAAACTATTGTCACTAGTCACCATTACCTCAACATCAAAACACCGTGAAGCTATAGTGGCCACTTGCGATAGCCTTCATATTAGAGCTCCTGGTAGCCAAGTTTGAAGGTCACAATGGTTTTGTGTCGCTTACAATCTATAACAAAGAACACTGATACAGAATGACTGCTAGCCATCTCTACAGTTGGTCAAAACTCATTAAAAAAAGAAATGGAATTGGTCCTCATATTTTGTTGATGGCCAGTGATGCTTTCAAAAGGTGCATATCTCTCTGGTCTTAAATGTGTATCAGAGATTATAATCTCACATTGCAAGTCCTATGCATATATGTACCGCAACTTGACCTTGTTTCAGAAAAAATCAACTCTAATCATGGTTAATTAACAGTCTCTTATTACGTAAAGTTTAGGTCGATTAATTTAATAAATTAAGGATTAATTACACCAATACCCTTGAGGTTTGGCTATAATAACAATTAAAGATAGTAAGCTTGCAAAGTTGATAGATGTATCCATCCATTTACCGACCGTCCATAGATTTTCATATTTTTACTGATATCGTCAATTTGTACCCTTAAAATGACAGTACAACTCTCATCTATCATATAAATTATGTATTTGTATTTTGTTAGCATCTTCTTTGCCTTCTAAAACTTTAATCCTATTTTATTAAATTCTTACAATTTTAAAATAGAGCTTAATAAGTATTAAATTTTAATTGGCTACAAAATAACCATCCAATTCAATCCATGACCTCCTTTCTCCCAGTTCATAATTAACTAACACGCTTTTGGAGTATTACCTAGTACTATATTGATACGATTAACCCTATCAAAAAGCCATCTGCTTCACTGCTGTCGCAGCGCATCTAGTTTCACCCAAGACATATTTGCACCAAGACCACTCTTCAATTCACCTCTGATACAGCTAAAAGTACTTGCCCAATTGGGTGGCAACATGTGGCAGGGCTGACTCATGGTCAACCTAGTCAAATCCCGAATTTAGAGTTACCTATATTGGTAGAACCAATATCTTGAAGAGATCCTAACATAATCCAGAAGGGTAGTGATGCGATCCTGAAGGAACCTAACATGATCCTAATTGATTTGGCCTAAGCCCCAGCCGTCAAGACTCACAAACCTATTGGGAATCTTCTACCTACAGTTATACAAAGGGGAGTACCCCTATGTACGAGACAATTACACACACATACATTATGTTATATTTCTTTCTCAGAGTTCTACCATGTTAATTGCACTCTGACTTAAGTATCTGAGACTTCCTCCATCGGAATCCCACTCGTCGGTGACTCCGTTCACTATTTTGCAGGTTCAATCTCTGGCTGTGGTTCCCGGTCAAGTTCTTAACATCAACAGATTAGTGTCGTCTATGGGACAACGACATGGAACATCGCCAAGCAGTCACCATGCAAAAACTCTCCAGTGGGTCACTCTGTCCGAGATCATCATTCACGGTCGAATAACTCCCGTCGACAAAACCAATTTCACAATTGAAGACCAAGCCCTCCTCATCATGGGGTTGGTTCTGATGAAGATGTTTACGTAAATGTAACATCTACCACTCTTGATCCGGGCAATGGATCTCAGAGGGATTATTCACCGCTTATAATTTTATCAAAAATATTTACTGCTCGATATAAGTGCGGTGAATGATCTCTCTGCGGGGATCATTCACCGCTTATATAAGTGTGGGAAGTGGGGCTACCGCTTCTATGAGATTTGAGCTAGTCTCTATGGCACTTATGAAAATCTTAAGATGTAGCATAAGACCATAAATGTGCAGGTATTGGAAAATTTTGGTTGGAAAGTTCTACACATAGTAGTAATGATCAATCACCAAGGATTCTTAGTTCAAGGCTAAGGCTACATAAAATTATGGTTGACTTCATTGTTATATTGTAAAGGTTCAAGTCGAAATACACCTTTATCTTAGTAGGACCTACCAAAGGATAGAGAGAGGTACATTTCTAAATTTGGAATGTGATAAAATCCAATTTTGGAAAATTGTTGAAATTTTTCATAAATTGATCTTACTTTATTGAAGATTGTACTACAAGGATTAATATGCAAAAAGAATCAATCATTTTGATTGACTGGTTAGAGACATATTAATGCTCAAAGATTGGCATTTGTAAAAGTTGAAAATGGTCATGATGTGGGTTCCTACATGACTTGAAAAATGGAAAGGTTAATGGTATTTAAATGGTCATGTTACATAGAACACATGGTATGCATGGCCATAGACTCGCACATGTGCGGTGCACCGCACCACAAACTCGCGCACCCACGCAGGTGCCAGGGGGCGAGGGGGGGCGTAAAGGCGCTATTGGCGCTTTTAGGCACACTTCGCGCTTTCGCGTCGTCGCTAGGAGCCCTCGCCCCGAGCCAGTCGCAAAAAGTGTACATCGTCTGTAACATCCCATAATTTTTGGAACATTAAACACCCGATCAATCACAATAATGCCACAACCTGACAGAGCAGCTAACCATCAATTAAATCATAGCCCTAATAAACCATCAGAAATGGAACATCAAAATTGAGTTCAAAAATTTGCAAATAATAATGTCAAACCACGCAGGGGTTTTAGTAACCAACACTAACTTAACTTAATTTAATTTCTCTCGCTCGGCCCTAATCTGTAATACCCCAAATTTTTGGCTACTTGTGTAGGTAATAATTTAAAAGTTATAATGATTTGAATTAAGTAATGGACCATATAGAATTTTCTTGGAATCCTTTTAGTGAGGAAATTAATATTTAATGGTCTTAATGGCTAATATGATTAGATTAAGTATTATTTATACAAAGAAGAAGAAGAAGAAGAGATTTGTACTTGGATTAGGATTTTAAGTCATATTGTGATTAAGTTAGTTGATTAGATTAAGTATTATTTAAGCAAAGAAGAAGAAGAAGAAGAGATTTCGACTTGAATTAGGATTTTAAGTCATATTGTGATTAAGTTAGTAATAAGGACGTTTAGTTGAATTACAACTACATTAGCAACAAGGACATTAAGTTGTGTTATAATTACACTAGTAATAAGGATTCTTAGTTGTATAGTAATTACAGTAGGAATAAAGACTTTTAGTTGTGTTATAATTACACTAGAAATTAGGACTTCAAGTCATATTAGAATTAGATTAGCAAACTATATAAGGGGGAAGAAGACATAAAAGTCTTCATATTTTTTTAGAGATAAAGGAAGGAAAGAGAAAAGAGTCATTGCATTGTTTTGCGTATTCAAGCAAAAGGTGGTGATTGATCTAAAATAAAGAGTCAAGTGCATTCTTTTGGATATTCAAACAAAAAAGTGGTGATTGATCCAAGATAAAGAAGAGATTTTTGACATGATATTCGTTACTTTGAAGTAAAGAAGCAAGATAAAGAAGAGATTATTGACATGATATTCGTTACTTTGAGGTAAGGGTTCTTACACCTTCTTTTCATTTTATACACGAGATCTATGTGCTATGTTTTGATTCCCAAAATTATATTTGTCTTTGAGCATATTGTCGATCATCAAGTTTATTTTTAACGTTACTCATGAAATTTCTGCTGTCTTACAACTTGCGTGAAAAGACAGATCCTTATAATTCATAATACTAATCTCTTTTAACGCTCACTATTTAGTTTCCCAATTCTATTCTCTGTTCATGGCCAATGAGCCGATCTTTAAGAGTCCAAACCTTCAAAGCCGCTTGTCACGTATTCATTGGTCCTTACACATTGTTTATATTATTGTTATGTTTTTGCCAATCATTGTATTCCATCAAATTTGGTCTTAGTGTGTGAAATCCGAATCTCCTTTGCCACGTGTCAAATTTCTTGTGGCTTCTATTTTTACGATGTCCCTTTATTCTCTCAGTTTTCATGCCACTAAATTTTCACCCGAGAACTTTTATTGACGATATTTCACTCGTTTGATCTCTGATTGAGCTAATTTTCATTTCGTTGAATTTGTATTTTATTCTCTTCAGTTTGAGTCTACAATGACTATTTTTAGACTTTGAATGAGTATTCATTATATTTATCAAACTACTTTGTACGTGATATTTGTGTTTGAAAGTCACTTTTAATTATCGTGACTTATTTGTGACGTGCCGGTTGCGATATACGACATGATATAACCATGATTTGTGATACTTAATATTAAGCAATTTTGTATGTGACACCCACATGATTTGGTAAATATATTTTGATATTCGACTTATTGGTTATGTAACCCCTTTTTGGGTTGATTTGTTATTCGTTTGTGAATTGATATTCGACTTATTGGTTATTTAACCTCCTTTTTGGTCACTTCTGATATTCACTTGTGAAATTTGATTGAGTTATCTAAAATTTTAATTTATTGGTTCCATTCAATAACTCAAATTTGTTATTCATTTTCAGTAATCCTCTTTTGGTCACTTTCGTATTCGTTTGTGAAATTTGACTGAATTATCTAAATTCTTATTTATTTACTCTACTCGATAACTCATGTTTCCTATTCGTTTTGGCCATCTGTGTGTAAAAACCTTTACTGGGCAGTTCGTGCTCACCCCTTTGTTTTTTGTTTCCTTCCCCTTACACGCCAGAAGTAGCATGAAGGGCGAGATATTAGTACAGCGACATGAATTGCTTTGGTTTTTGATATTGAGAATAGAGCTTTTCTTTAAACAAAATATTGGTTAGTTGATTTATTTTCCTTTGGATTCAGATATTTAGTCTGAGAGATTTGTAATAAAGTTTTGGATTATTTTTGGGAGTTAAGTTTTGAGATAAAAATAATTTTGTTTGTGATATTTTAGATGCTCTGCTCTACCATTAAGGTTGTTATGTTTTGGATATAATTGGGTTATGGTTTAAGGAAGTGTTCGGACCCTCGGGTTCGAGGCGTTAAATAATCTGAGCTGGCAACCTCAACCTAATACTGGCTATCACCTGCGGAAAAGAAGTCAAAGGAGAGTGAGCTTTCAAGAGCTCAGTAAGGTCGATCGATAATTTAAAAATGAGAAAACGATAAGGACAATTTTACATTTAAATGAATAACAAATTTTGAAATGGAGAAACAGAGCGATTCAAATGATATTCTATATACAACGAAATGATAATTTTAAAAGGATTTTCAAATAAAACCACATCATTTCAAAATAAACATAGGGACGAGTATCAACTCAATCTCTCAATTAACAGTTATTCAAAACACTTAATGTATAATAAAACAGGAATATAAAATATTGAACATGAGTAGTACGCTATAGCAAAGCCACCCCGGCAGTGCTCGATACGCTTTGCATATGCATATGTACACTGACCAGTCCATCTCGGTACTAGTTTAACCCAACCAACAGACCATCCTTATAACTCCCAGGTTTACTAACTCATGTCGATATTCAAAGAATTTAAACACAATTCAAACTGTTTTACAATGATTGAATTTAAATAAACGGATGAGAATAACGAACTCCAAGCGATCGCTATCAGGCTTAATTTAGGATTTTATGGACAATTTCAAAACATCTTTTATATCAAAAATACAATCAAATCAATGTACTTCATAAATCTGTCATAATAAAATATTTGGAATCATAACGATGAAGTAGGGTTCAGAGAAAAAATATTTACCTCGATCCACGCTATGCAATGGTAATCGACCTCAATCAAGATTCTCTTAGTAAACCTAAATTTGTCAAATCATGTATCAGAAAGCAATATATATTGTTATACCAATATCAACTATCCAAAACATATTCATTCCTAACCTGGAGCGACGCAACCCAAAGTGAGCCCCACACAGGGTTAACCTAATCGAAAATCTCACACACTCTTTAATGTTTAAAAATATTCTAAATTATAATAAAATATTTTTATAGCTTAAAACATTACAGAAAGTCGAAATATGAATTTTCTAAATTTATGAATATTTTGAATTAAAATAATTTATTTAAATGCAAGAAAATCCATAAATAGCCATAATTGTTTCTAGCTGAAAATAAAATCACATAAATAGTCATAATTGTTTCTAGCTGAAAATAAAATTTCATAAATTTTACAATAGCTTCACAATATGTAGGGATAATACAGAAATTAAAGTCAAAAATTAAAAGGAATCAAAACCATTTTAAAATCATCCGTTTAACTAACTCAAATGCGATATAGATAATAGTCCCAAATCAATTTCAAAAACTATGAAACTGAAACTGAGTTTTATTTATATTATAGAAACATTACTGAAATTTTTTCAAAACTTAATAAGGATTTTAAAGACTCCAAATACATTTTAGAAAAACTGAATTTGCAGAAAATATTAAAAATACCAAACGATGTCAGAAAAATATGAAAATTTGCCAATAATTCTAATATTTCCGTAAGAACCTTCCTGTAAAGTTTCAATATTTTTTTTGACAATGGTGCGATACCTACTGCACACCACGACTGACCCCCATTCCCATCTCACAACACCACCTCTCACAAACACAAGCACCCACTCACTACATTGAACACCCACATCCACACCCATTACACACACTTATATACACAAACACATCTTCCTCCTCCCCTCTTCCAAGACCCATTCCTTGCACTTTGCTTACAACAAAGAAACACACGCTATTTATACAATACATACAATGATACTCACACACATGCACTTCATCTTCTTGCCTTTCCTTCCCATAAACCCACTTCACACACCTCACGGCTACAAACCTCCAATCCTGGTTGCTTACATGCATAAAAATAACACTTTCATACTCTCATGGCACACACACGAAAACTCACATTATCCACGTATGTACCCATTACACCCATGCTCACACACAATATACACACACGTGCTGCACCCCTTTTCCCTTTTTACATATATTTCACGCACACATAAACACACCCCACACCACTATAAGAACACATACTCTCAGTTTGCAGAACTCTCGCACATACCCACAACCTTAGCCCCGTCATATGCAATAACGCTAAATAAATTCGATGGGAGAAATGGTAGAATGCTTACCGGAATCAAAACCCTTTTCGCCGGATATTTTGCAGCAGCAGGAAGTCTCTTTTTCTTTCTCTTTTTATCTTTCTCTGTCTCTCTGTAACTCTCTATCTCTCTGTTTTCTCTTGCCTTTTTCTTCCTCCAAATTGTAACCGAAAGGTGGCAGTAATCAATTGCTGTAATTTCTCCACCTTCTTCTCCCTTGTTCCCTCTGACTTTCATTTCCTTCCTTTTTCAATGTCAGATTCTCTCTTTCCTCTTTTCTGTTTCTGTAACTGTATGAAAAATTTGCTCCTCGTTATAACTGAATTCCATGTAGTGTCTTAATTCTCTCCCTAATTTCCTCATTGCTTCACCTCTTTCTAAAATTAAAGAGTTGATATTATTTTTCAAATAATATAATTCAGATTTCGATTTTTGATTTTACTCATTTACTAACCCACTTCACTAATTGTCGCTAAAAGTTTTTTAAAAATGGCATTCGCATTAATCAATACTAAAGGGTCCAATTAATATCAATTGCGATCTATCATTAAATTTCAACTAACCGTTCATAAAATTTATCTCTAAAGATTGCATAAAATTCAGTCACGCTAATCGTCACTAAACACCTAAATCAATATTATTGATAGTGCATTCATTAAATTATAACGTATGATTTACTAAAAAAAAAATTCGCTAAGAATCATATTGTTTAATGTTCACCAATTTATCGCTAAAGGTCTCCAAATATATCATTACACTACTTATCACTAATTAAAGACCTTAATCGTTAACCACTGTCGATAAATTTATAACTTATAGTTCCTAAAATTAGGCCCCGTTTGACACTCATTTTTTTTTAATTTTTTTTTCAGTTTTGTAAAGTGGAAAAAATAAACGCTTTTGGTAACCAGTATTCGTTTTTTCTTTCTTCAGTTTAAAAAATCAGTTTTTAAATCAAGACTGTTTTTGAAAATTTCAAAAATGAGTTTCGGTTTTCAGTTTTGATTTTTATTTTGAGACCACCACCCTCCCACTGCCACTGTCCATCGTCGGAGACGCCGCCAGTCAGCAGCCACCGCCGACAACCATCGCCTGTGACTGTCGACATCCACTGCTGACGACATCACCGACGACTGCAGGTGGCCGGCGACAGGCCACCACCACCGTCGACCACCGCCGACCACCGCCACCGCAAACCACTACTAAATAAAAAAAACTTCAAAGAAAAATTGGGTTATCAAACACTCACTTCTTTTTGTAAAAAAAATAAAAATTAAACTGTTTTTTTTTTTTTTGAAAACTAAAAATCAAAATTTAAAGTGTGTCAAACGGAGCCTTAGTCGTTAAAGGTTACCGGCAAAATATAGTCTATGCAAATCGACTTACGTATTGCGTATGAAAATCGTTGTAAAAAAAAAATATTTATTTATAAACTTGTCGCCAAAGAAACAAACATGTTATCGTCTACCCTACGACAAGCTTCAGTTACTATAACTTACAATCATTTTAAAAAAATATTGCTAAACGTCCTAAATGATACCGCTCACAACAACCGTCACAAAAGATCATCTAGTATTACGTACAACAATTGTCATCTAAGAAATTAATAATCAGCTAAATTGTGTCCATACTGCCTTATTTTCCAACAGATTACGAGTGCTTCCACCTTGTTCGTTGGTAGATATATTTCATTTGATGCACCCGTAGAAAGTGGACCTTCGTTAGAGCATCATAACTTACCATTAAAATAAGTTAAGATGTACAGAAGTCGGTAGAATAAACTAGAACAACTAAAACCAATTGAATAATTCGTGCATAAACATTAGCTTACAGGCTTAGGGACAGACCCAAAAAACTGACATAATGTATCTTCTATCGAGCATCTAATAGTGTGATGCTGATATCTTTGACTGACATTGCTGCGTCATTGCTTGAAGAAGTATCGGCTTCAAAAAAACAGATTTCTTTTGGTGAAAAAACCAGGTTCCTTAGGCTGAGGCAGTGTACCCTCGCCACCCAACATCAAAACCACTGACGACATGCTTGGCCTACCTTCTGGAGATTGTTGTACACATAGTGGAGCCACATGAATTGATCTTAGCACTTCAGATAGGTAGCATGAGTCTCCCATATGTGCATCAATCAATTCCAAGGACCTGCCTTTATTAAAGAGAATCCATGCCTAAACAATTTGAATTAACAGTTCATATCAACATCACCACCATTTAGATACAGAAGTTGATTTCTGGAGAGCAAATACAGAAATAAGGGAAGGGAGATGGCACTTACATGCCCATCGATTCCAAGAATTTGTGGCTGGTTTCAGAAACAATGGGTAATCCCACCACCCCACCCCCACAAAAAAATTAAAAAAAAAGTTTTAATATAATCCCATCATTCGAATGAAGAATTTCATCAACAGAATGTTCCTTTGAAAGACAGAATAGACCAATACTCTAAATGCGGTCTCAGCAAGCAAAGGTTGCTCCTACTGTAGGGGGGTTACCAGAATGTGTTGTATTCTTACCTTGTAAACAGGTCCAAATCCACCCTCTCCAAGCTTATTGTTAGTTGAGAAGCAATTAGTGGCACTAGCAATTGTAGCTAAATCAAATAATGGCAACTCCAAATCTTCCTTTCGTCTTTCACTGACGTAGTACTGTTCAGAGCTGTGTCCCGTTCTTCCGACTAAGTAAGCAAGAAAAAAAAATGAAATAGAATGGGGAAGAAAGAACTCGACTTTCTGTGATGTAGCATTGTTCAGACCACAAAAAATGACTTTTTCCTTTTACCTTCTCTGTTTGGCAGTTCCTGTTGCTGCTGCTTCTGCTTCTTCTTCCTCTTCCAGACATACAAGGTTAGGCTCAAGCCTAACTCAGAGATTGCTTTGCCACATCATATGCCTTATTGACTCTTTCCCCACACCACTTCACCCCACCCAATCCGACTATGTGGTGCATTCATGGCAAGTATCCTTAGCAAAAAGCTTTGTCTCGTGTATATTAGTTTCAAAAAAATTTAGACACACTGTATGCATATATGATGCAGAGTAAGAGAAGTGCAGGAATAAATGCAGACAACCACAAGTTATCAAGAAAACTACCCATGACCCAAGAAGCCGAAGACAAGAAAACAGGGAAAGAAGTATAGCATCCCCTCCATAGGATACTAGTAAGAAGTATTTTTTTTTTTTTGGATCAAAAGGTCCTTGTATTTTATTAATAGCTCTGTAACTATTTACAGCTTTGCAACTCAATCAATTGTTGTACACATGTTCAAAAGAAACATACAGAAATAACAAAAAATTAGACTGCTTCCTTTAGTATTCTTTGTTTCTCCCAGCCCCATGCTTGGCATAGCCTCAGATTCCTCTTTGTATCCTGAGCTTTATTCCAGCTATACATTCTATATCTGATCCATTGTTGTATGATACAAAAGCATCCCTACACATGGCACATTTCCTTTCAAACACTCTAGCATTTCTTTCACACCATATTCCATATACAGTTACTGCTACAGCTAGTTTACAGAGCTTAGCTGTCAGACTTTTGCCTCTAAACTTCCTGCTTGCTTCTTGTAAGAATGTAGGCCATGATTCCATAGTCAGGTCACATTCCAGTCTAGTAAAAATTCCTTTCCACAGCTCCTGTGTATACGTACAAGTGATGAATAGATGGTCAATAGTTTCACTTTCCCTGTTACATAGGACACATGTATCCTCTTGAGTAATATTCCAGGCCTTGAGTTTATTTTTTGTTCTTATTCCTCCTTTACAGAGTAACCATAGGATCATTGCACATCTTGGGATGTTCCCTGCGAACCAAACCAATTCCACCTTTGCATTTCAGGAGCTTTGGTTCTAATACCATTCCATGCTGAGCTGATGGTAAACTTCTTTTTTGGATGCAATTCCTATATTACTTTATCTGGTTCTGCTGTGTTTGGACTAGGTGTATCATCCAACATCTTTTGTAATGTTTGCAACTCATGGGATCTAGTGCATGGTAGTTGCCATGAGTTAGATTATATAATGTTACATACCTTACTGTTCATGTTCAGCCCAGCATCATATATTATCCTTGGACCAAATCTGTTTAGAAGATTGTCCCCAAGCAGCCAGCGGTCTGTCCAGAGCCAAGTGTCTTGGCCATTACCCACATGATAGCTGAAAAATGGTCAAAATTTGTCTCTAATCTTCAACAATTTGCACCAGGTCCATGACTTCTCCACAGGGATCTTGAATGTCCATAAATTTCTTTGTTTTATGACATATGTATAGCACCATAGTGAGTGTACTAATAGTATTTATTCATTCAAGAGCAATTTTACCAGGCAAGCGCAAGAGCGAACAATCCTTTCAATGGACAGAATTTCATTTCTCAAACCTCAAATGGTTGAACGTAATAACTCCAAACTTCGTGCAGGTTTGCTATAATTAATTTTTTCCTCTCAAATTATAGCCTCAAAAAGTGTACTTGCGACATTAAAGTGCTTGCAAAAAGAATTCAAATGTCTTTCCAGGTCAATAATAATGAAAGAAAATGCTGATGAATTGGGACTGAGACACAAAAGGAAGGATCTTGATCATGGACTCGGACAGTTGAGTGTTGATAAAAGCAAAGGGACCTTCTACGTCAACATCATTTATTGCATTATTATTGCTTTCCAACAAATCATTCAGGTGAACACATTTGCAGTTTTGTCTGATAGAATTCCGTGGTTTGGACTGCTATGCCGGCAGATGTGAATGAATGTCGTGCAAGAGTTGTTCAGATAGTTAGGATTGGTTTGACAAACTTTTTTTTTTAGTTTTTAGTTTTTAAAGAACAATATTTAAAGAGCAGCTTAATTTTTTTTTTTTTACAAAAATAAGTGGGTGTTTGATAACCCTTTTTTTTTAGTTTTTTTTTTTTTGTGTTTGGTAACCCTTTTTATTTTGACTTTTTTTTTTGGGTGGTTTGCGGTGGTGGGACGTAGTAGTGGTGGTGGCCGGCGGTGGCTGGTGGCTGGTGGCTGCCGGCGGTGGTTGCCGGCAGTGCTCACCGGCGGTGGTTGCCGTGGCCAAAGGTGGCTGCCGGCGGTGGCTGTCGACAGTCGCCGGCAGTGGTCGCTGGCGGGCGGAGGTGGCTGCCGGTGGTGGTCCTCGGCGGCCGAAGGTGGCTGTCGGGGGCCGACGGTGGTCGCCTGAGGTGGCTGCCGGCGGTGGGAGGGTGGTGGTCTAAAAAAAAACCAGTTTTTGGATTTTTTTTTTTACTCTTCAGTTTAAAAACTGATTTTTTAGATTGGAGAAGGAAAAAAAAAAGGTTACAAAACGTACTTTTTTTTTTCCAATTTTCAAAACTGAAAAAAAAAGAGGAAAAAAAAACCGCATCAAACGTGGCCTTAGTATAAGTAATCGGTAATCATATTTCAAAAAAAGCCATCGTATTGTAGTAGTAATATATTTGGTTTTTTATTATTTTATTTTATGGTTTTAATTTTTTATATTACCAAACTTCATAGTCTTTATCTTTGTCCCTCCTCCTTCTATCTTCATTATTCTAAATTTCATCTTCAGATTACAACGGAATAAGAATAGATAAAAGTTAGCTCTCTAGTTTAAATTCTTATAGCATATTAACTTATAGAGGCACTTTTTTATTTTTGGTGAAGGTCCCTTGTATTATATCAACATCAAAATAATATGTATCGAGTGTTTCCATATCTACATCTACATCCACTTAATTCACATGCTGTCTTATCTTCTATACCTCCATCTATACAACATTACCTCCTATTAGTAATTGCTTTTTGTTGCAGCTAAAATCTGGATCGAGAATCACATCATAAAGTAGGCTTGCAAAAGAGAACACGGAGTGATCGCCGGGTGGGGTTCTGGCAGGAGAAAACTTCGATGCTTAAGTCAGATATGGCTAACAATGTAGAACTTTGAGAAAGCTGTAAGACACAATGTGTAATTGTGTGTGTAGTTCATACCTGAATGGTTAGACCCCTTTATATAGTAGTAGAAAGGAGAACCCTAGTAGAATTAGGTTTTGCATAACTCCAATCAGAATCAAATTAGGATCCTAGAGGATCACATTTCAATCTTTGATAGAGGCAGAATCCTTTTAAGATTACTTTGCCTGATGACCTATATGGCAAGGGCCCAATCAATAATAATCTAGTCTGAACTATGTGTCATTATTGCCACGTGTCGTCTGAAAATTGGAATCGTATTTTTCAGCTATATCACTTATCAATGTCCCATATTTCACATAATGAGTGATTGACAGGATTGGCAGGAACTTTTTTCCAGCTGAATGTTCTGTATTTTACCCATTGTTGAATAACAGCCTGGCTTATAGAGGCACTTTTGTCTTCACATGAATTCTTTTATGCTAGCGCTCAATTTTTCATTTGAACTTAAACTTTTTGAGTTCTTTTATGTTACCCGTCAAGCTCTCTTCGGCCTTTCACAACGGACTTTCAAGAGCGCTCGTGAAACATTTAAAAGGAAAATGAACTCCTATTGTTCTGGGTCTACGCACATGTGGTGGACCCCAACCCTTTAGACTCTAAGCTGCATGCACTTAAAGTCTTATGTGTCGGTGTAATTTTCAACAAAAGCGGCCAGTTTATCTTGGTGTAATTTTCTACCCTCGCATTGCCTAAATCCAAAGTACGATGTGTTGCTCTGAATCTTCTATGTGAAATAATGCGATGGATGTTCTCATCATTCTTTTTGTAGATTACCAACTGTGGTGAAGAACACTTGCACGTGGAGTTTCGTTTTCAAAGACCAAATGCTTCGTCTGAAAGTTTTTAGCTTAGTTAAGCATTGTGGTCTAAGCTTGATGGAGCAATAGCGGAGCTCTCGTTCGGTATTTTGATGAATTTTGCCCATATCTTTGGGGAGATTTTTTTTTTTTTTTTTGTTATTCCTGTTGTTGAGAGCTTTTTCACAATTTTGAAGGTGTGACCTTTGCCTAACCACCAAAAATTAAATAAAAAAATCTTGCTCAATTCTAATTGGTAGAAGTCATACGGTTCATTTATTTTATACCCTAAAGAAAGATTTTCTTTGTTATGTTGCCATTGGTAGATCTACCGCTTCGGGCTTCTCCATCGTAGTTGGCTTCCCGTTGTACTTAGAGGACATACTATATCCTTTTTGGAGGACATGGTAGCCATGTTGAAATGATTGAGGTCGTCGAATAACCAATAACAATAAAAATCTTTTTCTTGGTTGGGTGGGTGGGGGGGGGGGGGGGGGGGGCTAATGCACTTTTTTCCTTGGTTTTTCTTATCGAGGAAAATCGGTTTCCCATTTTCTTGTACAAAAAGGGTTTTAGAAATCTCCCAACTTCTCGTTTCTTTTGTTTTTGGCCGCCATTTTACTTTATTTCCTTGAAATTTTCCATTATCCAAACAGGGCGTTAATGCCGGGACTTAAATTTTTTTTATTCCAATCTGTTTCAAATTGCTCATGGTTAGTTATGGTTGCCAAAATAATTCTGAGCATAAACAGTACCAAATTAAACGTAGTGTCAACGAATAAATGGACATTTAAATTCTATGCTACTCTTGAGGGAGAGGACCTTATAGTGAAATCTTTTCGATATGTTCTAAGTTTGCCCATGTATTATTTTTTTTATTACTTATCCCATAATAAGGTTGGAAACGTAAATTTTGATATTTGTAAACCACATTAGTTTGATGTTTCACGTGGAAAAACTTTTCCGAACTAAAACTGTATCCCATTTTTAGAAGCTGCTTCTTCTGACCAAAAACAGATGATCTATCAATTCCAAAAACTCCCTGCCCCATCCTTCATTTCGCGGCCCCACTTCAATCTCTTAACTTCTTCGCAAATCTGAAATCAAGATATAATTCTGCTCCGTTCTTTCTTGACATTTTTATGACTATGTTATTTTAAGTCGGTACGTGAATTTGTTCTTTTTTTTTTCAATATTATTGTACATGAATTGCTTGTGCCACAAACTCTAGTAATTAAATGTAGAGCACCCTTGTGGTGGAACCTTTTTTCAACTTTCAATTTTGTGGATGTACTACATTTCAAACTCCAGCAAATTATAAGTGTTAGTTATTTTGTGTCATTTGCTAACCACCTTGGGTTACAAGCTTAGATCTGCGACCTTCACTCAAACCACAGTTCCCACGCCATGTGTCATCGTCCTGATTCCCCACAATCGTTTTCGAGACAGGAGCGTTTTAAAGTTTCTTGCACACCTGGACAAAGTAGGGTTCTAGCTTGTCCGAGGAGCTGTCATTGATTGATTGTGGGGAAAGTAGCTTTCATAAGACCTGTGTGGTCTATTCCGAGTGACCTTAGGGCGATGGCACCCATGTTGTGACGTCTCAAAGGCTGTAACTATGCCTCTAATGCTCGTATTTGTTTCTTGATCTGGCAAAAATTTTATGGGATCGATTATCAACTTTATTGAACTTTAAACGGATCAACGTTCAACCGATCGATTTATGCCCGTTGTGCGAACTTCACAGTGAAGATCCAAACCACCTTTTCTTGGAATGCACAAGTGTTAGACCAATATGGTTTGGCATACCTCTTGGAATTCATACTGATGACATCCTTTGCTCTGGAAGAGAATGACTCATTGCTTGGATTGGCTCCTCTTCTAAGAGTACCAATGTCCTGACAACCTTTTATTTGTTTGTCACTTTCTGGTTCATTTGGTTACATATAAATAATCTTGTTTTCCAGAATATACGCTTTAACATTTGGGTTATTATAACACAAATTCTTACCCACACAAATTCTTTACACTCTGGCTTTTTCAGACTACCCACCTCTCCTCGTTCTTTACCACAACCCAAAAGCCCTACAAAAACTCAACCCTTTAATCCAGTTTTAAGTATATGCCCAACCATTGTCCATAACTCCCCTGCACCTTGCGGTTGCTTGAATTCTCCCTTTGCTACCTTGGTCTTTCATTTTTGTTTTGATAATAAGCGTCTTCGGACTGGTATTGGTTTATCTTGTTTCTTAAATAACTTCAGATGTACCTCTGCGGCTTTCTCATCTTTGTCGTCTGACAATTATACTGCTTTAACACATGGTCTTCTTTTAGCATCTTCATGGGCACTTAAAAAAAAAAGTTTTTACATATAAATGTTCCAACTGAGTCTTGTTTTTTCCTTAACCAGATGGCAGGCTCTGAGGATATTTTAGATACGGTGGCACCCATCAAGTATGATTTTTGCTATATTGTATGTGACTTTCGTCACTTTAGTACCGTATCTGAAGTGACACAAGACAAAAAACTTCCCCGTTCAAGGTTTGGCGGAGAATCTTCTGCATGCGGAGGGCTGGCCTTGCTTTTAGATAAGGGAAAAGGATCAAAGGGGTCGCGATCATTTCATCCTTCCGTCTCTACCATAACAACGCAAAAATTCAACATTTCGATCAGAAAAGATTCACCATGTTCAAGGGCGATACAAGTAGAGAAACAGACCAATTCTATATGGATCGGAACCAGGGACCTTTCTCTGTAAGCTATACAATGTTCTGATGTACACACATTTACAAAGATGGAAAGATTCATGTTCTTTGGACTGCTGTGGGTATAATCTGCAAAATTTCATTGGGAGATGTTGCCAACCTGTTGGTTAAAAAATATGATATCTGTACTCTCCGAGATTCTTTGATACTTAGAGAAGACCGTGAGAGATGCATACAAGGCCTTCCCATGGAATTTCTAAAACTCCTGCTCAAGGTGTGCTTCGACTATCTAAAAATCCTGCTCATGGTGTGCGTTGACTATCTAAAACTGGACGAATCAGGTGAGGGACACAAGAATAACAACCTCGTCTTTTCATGCGACAATGGCGGGAATTCACGAGCTTATACAGTGCCTCTTTCGCAGACAGAAAATTCATCCTTTTCGAGTCTGTGCCAGTCAAAGATTACTAGTGCTTCTACCTTGTTCATTAGTAGATATATTTCGTTTGATGCACCTGTACAAAGTGGACCTCCGTTAGAGCATCATAACTTACCATTGAAATAAAGTCGGTAGAATAAACTAAAAGAACTAAAACCAACTGAAGAATTTGTGCATAAATATTAACTTACAGGCTTATGGACAGACCCAAAAACTGACATAATGTATCTTCTATCGAGCATCCAATAGTGTAATGCTGATATCATTGACTGACATTGCTGCGTTATTGCTTGAAGAAGTATCGGCTTCAAAAAACAGATTTCTTTTGGTGAAAAAACCAGGTTCCTTAGGCTGAGGCAGTGTACCCTCGCCACCCAACATCAAAACCACTGACGACATGCTTGGCCTATCTTCTGGAGATTGTTGCACACATAGTAGAGTCACATGAATTGATCTTAGCACTTCAGATAGGTAGCATGAGTCTCCCATATGTGCATCAATCAGTTCCAAGGACCTGCCTTTATTAAAGAGAATCCATGCCTAAACAATTTGAATTAACAATTCATATCAACATCACCACCATTTAGATACAGAAGTTGATTTCTGGAGAGCAAATACAGAAATAAGGGAAGGGAGATGGCACTTACATGCCCAAGAAGGTTATGGTGGTGATCTTGATGAAAAAATCCTCTGTTCCTCTTACCACTCACAATTTCCAATACCAACACACCAAAGCTAAATACATCTGATTTTACTGAGAAATGCCCATCAACTGCATACTCAGGAGACATGTAGCCGCTGCAAGAAAATCTCAAATGTAAAAACAAACAAACTGTAAGAATGAATCCAAGGGAACCTAAATGTTTAGGTATTCTTACTATGTCCCAACAACTCTCTGCGTGTTTGCTTGTGTCTCATTTCCTCCAAAACTCCTGGCCATGCCAAAGTCTGATATTTTTGGGTTCATATCAATATCTAGCAAAACATTGGCAGCTTTAAGATCTCTATGAATAATTCTCAGCCGAGAATCTTGATGAAGATAAAGAAGTCCCCGAGCAATGCCACTAATGATACTGAAGCGAGTAGGCCAATCCAGTAACGAGTTCCGTGTTTGATCTGCACAAAGTTCTCATCTTAGTCTATGCTTTGGCCAATTAGTGGCTTGAATGAAGGTCCAAAATGATCCAATATGTGCACCCAAAAGAAAAAAAAACATTAGCCGAATAAAGGTGATTAGTGCCATACCGAAAATGAAGGTGTCCAAGCTATTGTTTGGCATGTATTCGTATATCAACAACTTTTCTTCTTCTTCGATGCAGCAGCCTAGAAGCCTCACGAGATTTCGATGCTGGAGTTTGGCAATACAAATAACCTCATTTTTAAACTCATCAAGTCCCTGTGCAGAATACATAGAAAGCCGCTTTACAGCTACTTCTTGTCCATCTTCCAGCATCCCCTGAAGAGTACAATGTATAAAAGCATGGATAATTAACTTTGAAGGGAAACAATTTTGTTGTGCATACACCTAAAAACTGGTGAAGTATGGCTATGACCTCCATCTATTTATATGCATGTGTATGTAGACATAAATCACAAATCTGCAGAAGTTTATTATGAGTTTGATTGGTGAAATCAACCAGTACTGTTTCAATGTAACCTAGTAAATCGGTCCATCTGCACCCTCACCAAGCCAATTGCTAACTGAATCTTGTTCATAGTAGCAGCTACAAGTATGGATTCTGATGAAGGCAAGTAATTACGTCAAATGTCTTAGCAACAATGCGTACACCGAGTCCGCCATCTCCCTCGTGGAAATCCACCTTGACTATCCAAAACAAATGCTGTATAGGACTCCAAGTGTGGTCAAACACAAGTTCCGACCATGGACAGGCGTGCAAACTGGCAAGTGCATTGTTGGCCACTCGCTAACTTTCACGGGATTGGTGATAGTTTGCCGGGGAATCCACCTTGACATTCAGCAAAAATGCAGTATATGACTCCAAGACGGTCAAACACAAGTTCCAACCATGTAGTGGTGTCTAAAGCGTGCTTTTGACCACTCACTCTTTGTTGGACGCAGCAAAGAGAACCGTAGAACGTTACTCAAGTGTAGTATTGCCCGACGTAAGAATGCAGTACAACACAACAGGCTGGCCCATCTTCAATCTAAAAGATGTCTGCACATCAACATTATTTATTGGAGAGCATGAGCTTCTCTTGTAGCTTAGCTTCCTACTTTTTATCTTTGTAACGTTCATATTGGTAGTTAGTCTCTGATACAAATTTGATGTAGGGCAAATGGGCGACACTCCTATAAACTTGCCAATCCATTCCAAGAATTTGTGGCTGGTTTCAGAAACAATTGGTAATCCCACCACCTAACCCCCACACACAAAAAAAAAAGTTCTAATATAATCCCATCACTCGAATGAAGAGTTTTATCAACAGAATGTTCCTTTGAAAGACAAAGTAGACCAATATTCTAAATGCGGACTCAGCAAGCAAAGGTTGCTCCTACTGTAGGGGGGTTACCAGAATGTGCTGTATTCTTACCTTGTAAACAGGTCCAAATCCACCCTCTCCAAGCTTATTGCTAGTTGAGAAGCAATTAGTGGCACTAGCAATTGTAGCTAAATCAAATAATGGCAACTCCAAATCTTCCTTTCGTCTTTCACTGGTGTAGTACTGTTCAGAGCTGTGTCCCGTTCTTCCTACTAAGTAAGCAGGAAAAAAAATGAAATAGAATGGGGAAGATATAACTCGACTTTCTGTGATGTAGCACTGTTCAGACCACAAAAAATGACTATTTCCTTTTACCTTCTCTGTTTAGCAGTTCCTGTTGCTGCTTCTTCTGCTTCTTCTTCCTCTTCCAGACATACAAGGTTAGGCTCAAGCCTACCAGAAGCATTCCAGCTAATAACGGCAAGATGATTTTAATTTTCTCTCCTTTCTTACGATTGGATTCATCATGGGTGCCTGTTTGGTTTTTCCCAGAAATACAAACCACAAATCAATCCAAAAGCTAACTCAAAGATTGTTTTGCCACATCAAATGCCTTATTGACTCTTTCCCCCACACCACTTCACCCCACCCCAATCCGACTATGTGGTGCATTCATGGCAAGTATCCTTAGCATAAAACTTTGTCTCGTGTATATTAGTTTCAAAAGATTTTAGACACACGTATGCATATATGATGCAGAGTAAGAGAAGTGCAGGAATAAATGCAGACAACGACAAGTTATTAAGAAAACCACCCATGACCCAAGAAGCCGAAAACAAGAAAACAGGGAGAGATGGGCCTGACCAAAGAAGAAAAAGTTCTTCAAACAAAACTAGAAGAGCAATAATTAATATGGTTGGGGAACTATCATACTTAGCTCTGAGAAGGCCATCCTTATATAGATATCTTGTCCATTCTCAACTAACTGTCTTATATCAACGAGGTCACCAAACCAAAGCAAACAGCCACTTCCTCCAGCTCTTACGTCTAAATTTGCAAAAGCCATACAGGTGCAGTTATCCAAGCATACTTTATGACATTCATCAAGTGTCATGCTCTCATTAAACCAGGAATTTCTTGTATCAGGCAGTTTGACACCGCTATACTTAAAAAATCCATCTCCCTTTTCGCAATCCAAGGGTGTTTTCCTAACACAGCCACTTGACCAATCGGCCCTGTCCCAGTCTTTCTGGAACTTGGGGACAAATTTATCCAAGCATCCACATACTGGAGAGTTACCAATACTGCAGCTACCATAGGCATGACACAACGCATAATGATCACAATTATCTGCCGGAACATTCAGGTAAACAACCCATTCCTGGGTTCGATAATTCCATGTCGAACGCTGCAGAACACCATTGGTATTCAACGTTAGCCTCGAGTACACAGAGCTGTTAATAAGCTCAAACATATAATAAACCTCCTTCTTGTTAAAAACAAACTCGTACGTATATAGTGGGTTTGGTTTTAAACCTGGGGAGCCACTAAACCTCAGACCATTCCATGGTCCAGACCGGAACTGCTCAATTGAATTGGTCAACAACAGTTGCTGCGGGAATCCACGCGGATCCATTCGAAAGATGGTATCACCTCTAGACGGATCACTGGTCGTCTTCCAAGGGGAAACCTGTCGATCTATGCCAGTAACAAAGTTTATTCCATGCTTCATTCCTGGCAAAAGTGTATCGGTCGGATAATCAAAACTCTGCCACAGGTAATTCTCAGCATTGCTATCATTTGCACCTCTAATAACGAAATTTCCAGAGTTCAAAAGTTGCGCTACTGGGTTAGCAATTGATCTTGATGAATTTGAAGACCATAGAAAGCTATTGCTTTCATTTTGAAGGGTGAGAGCCCCTTGCTGGGTGAGCTTCAAAATACCTGATGTATTAGCAAGGGGAACATCTCTATGGGCAACCCACACTACAGTAAGGTTGGTAATTTTCTTGTACCATATTCCCAGAAACCTATTGCTGGAATCTCCTGGGCTAAAAAATCCCAGTTCAAAAGTTCCATCAGATGAAACTAGGGTGTTTCCATCTGTAAGATTCTGATAGGGGGTTATAGTATTCCCTCCATAGGATACTAGCAAGATTGAAAATGAAGAAGAGAGAAAAACCCATATGGTTAACCCTTCCATTGATGGAGTGGTGATATCTCATCCAAAAGTACTAATAGTATTCATTCAAACCATCTGGGTTTTGGTCATTAATTTTGACAAATTTTAATATTTTTAGTGGCCAACAAGAAAAGATGGCTACAAGCCTAATACCTGTCAAACCAATAAAGACCATAAAAGGTAAATGCGGTGAAATCAAACATTGCAGTAGCATTTCATGCTTGGCAAAGTCTACAACAAACATCATTAGTCTTCCCTTTTATTAAACAATTTTTTTGGGAAAAATCTAGAACCCATAAAAGGCAGTGAAATCAAACAGGAAGCAAACATGTTATAGTAACATTTAAATGCTGGAAAATTCTACAACAAACTCCATGTACGGCATATTGAAGTCTTTGAAAAGGCTGTCCTTGTGCGAAGTTAAACGATGTGTGTCGTAAGCAGTTAGTGTATGTACTCAAAATAGAGATGTCAAATGGGCCGGGTGGCCTGCGGGCTGGCCCGGCCCGTTTTTGGCCCCGGCTGGCCCGGCCCGTTTTTGGGCCCCAGCTGGCCCAGCCCGTTTTTGGGCCCGGGCTGGCCCTAACCCTTAGGGCTTGGGCCAGGGCCAGGCCGAATTCTTTGAGAAACGGGCCCGGGCCCGGCCCGGCCCTAAAACGGCCCTTTTTTGGCCCAGCCCTAAAATGGCCCGGATTTGGCCCGGCCCGGCCCCGTTAGCCCCCCCTAATTTTTTTTCTTTTCTATTTTTTTGAAGTCTATTTTATTACATTATTATTTTTTTGATATTTTGGATCTTTTTAATTAAATTAATAGTTTTTGAGGTGTTATTGAATTCATATGATCAGTATTTTCTTTAACATACGCAGAGAAGTATGGGTGTGTGGTGACTGTGACGTGTTTTTGATGATTTTTGAGTGGGCTTTCATTTAATGTATTTTACAGAATTTGCTTTGTGTTCTACATCACAAGCTAAGGGAATAATTATAAAAACAATTATCATGTATTCTAAACATAAATAAAAATTATGTATTCTTTTTGTTTCAAACCAAAAGAGGTGAATCGAATTCTAAATTTAATTTCATGAAGTGGGTGACGTGTTAAAGAGTCTTGAAGAATAATCTCATGTTTCTTTAAATGACCAAAGAATTTGAATGTAACAAGAAAAGATGTTATTTTATCTTCTTCGATCTCGTTATTGTTTTTGTTTGATCTACTCTATTTTTCTTTGACATTTACAGGTTTTATACCATATTATGAAAGAGATTGAATTTTGCACTTAAAATCAGTATGTATGGGCTAGAACAACTAGTTTTTGTACTTAATCCGTGGTTAATAGTCAATCAACATCAATTTGCCTTTTCGAAATGGGGTTAATTCGTGAAAAAGTGATTGTATACTCAGTGGTCCGTTTACTAAAACTTTGCCATTTGTTAAAGAAGAAGTCTTTATAATAAAAAGTAGGGAAGAAAGGAAAAAAAAAAAATTGGATTGGGCCCGGGCCCGGCCCAAGCCTGGCCCTAAATATTGGGCCTAGGGCCTGGGCTTGGACTGGGCCCATATATCCCAGGTTTAGGCCCGGCCCGGCCTAGCCCGTTTTTTTATTTGTGAGGCCCGGCCCTGGCCCGATTTCATTGGAGGCCCGCTGGGCCTGGGCCAGGCCGGCCCAAGCCCGGCCCATCGACAACTCTAACTCAAAAGGAAGGGAAAGAAATGAAATGTCACCTTCAAACCAGCTGCCGTAGAGATGTGGATACCACCGATTTTTGGGTTTTAATTGAGGAAAGCAATGTCAAGGTTGCATCTAGAAGGTGGCCGATGATGACTACTGGGGCCGACCTAAGACCCGCCTGACTGACCGAAGTCAACATTACAAGGCAATGGGCAATTCGATTCCATTCAACGCCGATTTGGGTAGCCCGCAGTGAAGTTCAGTGGGTGGGTAAAGGAACAGCGGCAGTGGCAGCATATATGGTGCTTTGGGAGGCATAAGTGCAAGGTAAATTTTGACTCCAAATTGAGCTGGGAGAATAGCCTGTAAACTTTCGGTTTAGGGATTATAGATCTTGCTAGATATTATTAGACATTTTTTAATAATTTCTAGCAATAAAATTAAATATTATTCCTTCCGTCAACTTTTTACTTTTACAACGTCTGCTTAATTTTTATATCTAGTCTAGGATATAAATTTGTGAGTTCAAAAACTCTTCGAATCTGAGAGTTCCTCACAAGCGATCTCCTCGAGTTGGTGATAGTTATGTTTCTTCTGCTCTTAGCCTCGTGTCTTTGTGGGGACGCAAGGCCTGACCCTTTCGCTCTACTTTCGGCGGTTAATTCCTTTGGTTGATTGTCGTCTGGTGTGTTTCTAGTGTGGTTTCTGTTGTGGATTTTATGGTGTAGTTGTTTGCTTCTCTCTTTTTTGTGGGCGTTTTGTGTAGCTGGGTTTGTTTGGTTTAGTGGAGCTGGGTTATGGCGTCTGACAGCTTTGATTCGGGGTATTTGGAATCTCCTAACACCCTGGCTTGTTATGGTCGTCTGCTCCGTCTTGATACGGAGGTCATGGAAAGGCGTCGGCTATTATGGCGGAATACGCTAATTGGACTGATCTTTGATTCGCGACAGATCTCTGTCCAACTGCTGCAGTGTATCCTTGATAATTTCTAGCATCTCCGAGGTCATATGGTGGTGGAAGCCATCGGAGGCTTGTTTGCGTTTCACTTTGCATTTCATGCGGATATGGTTAATGTGTTAAGAGACAACCCTTGGAATATTCGAGGAACTTCAATAGCCGTTTTTGGCTATTGAAGGTGTTGAATTCCTTTCTGTTGACTTATGGGTGCAAATTCATTTTGTGCAAATAGAGCTGTTTTGCCATGATTTTGCTGGGCTTGTTGGCAATGCTTATGGCCAGCTTCTGGCTATTGATTGGTCCCCTAGACGGCAGCAGCGAAGAGATTTCTTCAGAGTTCTAGTCAGGATCAGTTTGGATGATCCTCTTATTCCTGGGGTTTTTGTGAGATCTATGAATGGACGTACACACTGGTTGCAAGCGCACTATGAAAAGATCTTCCGCGTTTGCTATAGATGTGGTGGAATTGGTCACAGTTATTATCATTGCGCAATACCGCTAAGGGTGGTCAGAAATCGGTTGGAACTGGCAACCTTGAGATACACCTCGGCACAGCGCATTTCAATGGTGGCCTATCTCGATGAGCCCTGTTTCACGTCTGCTCTTCGGGCCTTCACCGACACCAGTTGGAATCGTACTTCCAAGTTGTACCTTAGTGAATCAGAAACATGTTCGGAACTGGTGTATGGAACTGATCTAGGCTCAACTGTGGCTAGTGATGATCTGGTGGTCATTCGAGATGGTCTTCCTCGGAATCTTGCCAACTCGTCTAGAAATTCCTCAAGTTCCAACGCTTATTTCTCGGCTGAAAGAGTGGGTTCAGATTCCAGTCAGTGTTCGCCGGAAAGTGCATCGGAGCAGATTGCAGAGTTGACCAGAGAGGTGCGCTTAAGCAGGACGCTGAGGTGGTCTCCTCGGATTCCATGCATGGGGAGACTTATCAAGCTGATGCCACGCAAGTGGGGGTGGTTGACTCAGCCATGCCATCTAGACCATTATTGTCGCAGCCTGGTCGTGCATTGGAACTTGGTTGCCAACATACCTACCCGAATCTTCCAAGTTTATCTAGTGGGCAGGTGGAGTCGGGGTTTGGGCCGGACCTTTTAAGGGAATGTAGCTCCTTTTTGGGTGGGTTGTTGGCATCAGCCGCATGGCCACTACAGGCTCACTTTTGATAATCTATGATCTATGCTTAGATTTGTTAGTTGCCCTTGAGACTTTGGACTCTGGCCCATTTTCATCTCCAAATAAACTGGGCCAGGACCAGTATGGGAGTCTCCTGCCTCCAAGGAAAAACGACGCAGAAGCAGGCCCGTCCAAGAGTCACGCCCCTAGGCCGTTTTCTCCCTCTTCTTCTTTGCACCAGAGTTCTCCTCTGACTTTAGTAGTACTCAGTGATGCGCAAGACTTGGACGTTAACTACTTTCTTCACTGAAGAGATTTTGCGCATCACATGGACGAGCCAGCAGGTAGCTCAGCTTGATTTATCCTCTTCCACCTCCACTGCTTCATCGGATTCCTCCCATAAAAGGAAGGCTACTGCCTCATTGTTACTTGTGGAGCAAATGGTGGCTGCTAAGAAATCTAAGCAAGGTGCTGATCTCGGGGGAGTGTGCCAGTTCGGGAGTGCCCTTAACTTTGTAACGACAGGTCTTGACACGGACTGAGATGGGTTTAGATGTGCAGGGTCTTGGGCTTTCTCACGGGTCTCCAGCGGCCAACAGGAAGGAACGCGTAGGCCGTTCATCGACATCTTCTTTCGATCAGTCGTCTCCCTCTTCAGCTGATAGTAAAAGACATAGGGCTGAAAAGTCTCCGGACGAGCAGGCTCTAAAGCGTATTTGCTTGAGGGAAGCAGTAACTGGTGGTTCCACCAGTGGCGTAAAGGTTTTGGCCTTTGACC